>WSTW01000301.1:0-17552 GCA_019632305.1 Tulasnella sp. 403 | reverse complement strand
TCTGTGCCGCCCTGTGGGCGCATCCGTACACCCGCCCCCTGATGTCAGCGCGGTCAGTTTGCACGTCAAGGTTCGGAGCTTGTAGCAGATATCTCACCTGCGGTAGACACAAGACTAAACGAAGAACGCTGCTAGGTAGCCGGGACGGGACTGAAAGAAATATATAACCTGGTCGAGATCAGGAAGTGTTGTTCGTTTCAGAGAGTTCAACACCCACCGACTACAATAGTCCACTCGAGCTTGCACCCCAACCTTTCGATACCAAAATTCTGGCAGGAAGTGGGTCGCGCTTCTTGAGTTTCTATAAAACAGCTTGATTGCGCAAAGATGAGCCTACCAAGAGCTCGTGCTGGGTATCAGAAGCGAGATAACGAGCAGTGGGTTGAGGTCATATTCCGGACACCCTTTCTCCTCCAGCTTGTTCAAACATTTTGCCGCTGAAGTAATGCCATAAACTTAAGGCGGGACTCTAGACCAATATTGCAAACCCATGCAAGACAATCAGACGTGATTTTCTGAAGAATGACAAGAGGAAAATCTTACCTAACCAGCGAGTTACAACCACGAAGCCCATGATGGCAGAAACCGTGCTAATCAATAGGGTGCTAGTGGGACTCAAGGTACCGGTCGTGTCTTTCTGGTTTTGGAGCAAAGCGGACGCGTCGCCAGGAAGCTTGGTCACGTGATGCATTTCATTACATAAGTTCGTACTGTTCCGACGTTCTTGCGCCGTTTCGTTCTGTGGCTCGCCAGGTATGTTCTGCAAGTATCGAACCCGATTCTAGCTGACAGACGCTTCTAGGTGGAGCTTTATGCGGATCCGCTATTGGACCTGTTTGTGACGGTGGCGATATAGTCCTCCCAAATCTCGGCTCTCTGCCATCATGCCCTATTGCAAAACTACCTCCTGAAGCACTCGACATCGTTTTCTACCACAGTATCAACGTATTGCTTTGATCAGCTTGCATCTCTAGGGCTTTGCGCCATTTTTGTCAACATAGCATCGTTTGGTCATTAACGGTCCGCGATTTTGAAGCAGAGATAATCTCTTCGTAGGGCCATACGAAAGTTGCTTTCGGCTCTTGTGATCCTCTTATTCTTATCCTCAGAAATTTTCGTTGTCGAAGGGCAAGACGTCCTCAAACTTCAGACCGAGTCAGTGGGTTCACTGCCGATACTTCCTGGACGACGTCGAGGCTACACACTCACGGCGATACATTTTACTGGATTAAACCAACGCCAGAATGTGTGGGGCGGTTTAAAAGACGATTTGGAGGTCATCGTGGCGGTCTACAACGAGAATTTCGAAAGACAAAGTGAGTACTTTGTCGGCAGAGATCACGTACCTCGGCATCTGTTTTTCTGGAGCATTCCTTTTGCTAAAAAACCTGTTTCATGCGATCTGGCTGGTCCTCATGCTACAACTGTCGAGACTGCAGGATTTGACTGGCTGCTCCTACTCGAATGCGGTGCTCATAAGGCTTTAATGCGCATTTATTCCACCACAAACGAAGTCCTTCTTGAGCATAATATATGTGAATTTGGCGCTCTCGAAGCTCATCGGCCTGCGAGAGTTGAGCAAGATTGGCAGCGGGCATAATGCCATTAGCCTCAAAAGACGCCCTTCCGTAGCGCTTTAAGCTCCGGATTTAGTGAGTCAGAAGCTGACTGATCCACCTCGCAGCAGTGAAGAAATATGTGTATCACGTCATCACCTCCATCCAGCGCACTGCGGTGGAACGAATTATCCGGGAAAGCTTCTCGACGCTATAAGAGCGGAACGATACGATTCAAACTGTTGCGACTATAAGCGAAACCATGGCAGCTACAGGTGATTCTCAAGTATCATTCCGCAACCATAGAACGGATTATGCTCACCCCACGTCCTCTGCAGCGGACAATCCCGTCATTCTGTACGATATACCATCCACACTCACACCGAAATCATAGTCTCCGAACACCTGGAAAACTAGGTATGCCAGATGCCTCGTCTCAACAATTAGCGTATAGAGCTCTCCTCAGGCTAGTTCTCAACCTCAAGTCGATCCCCTACCGCACAGAATGGCTTTCCTACCCTTCTATCGAGCCTACCTTCAAGTCCTTAGGCGTGAAGCCAACAGGAACTAAACTCATGGACGGTACACCACGGTACACCTGCCCGGCCATAACCGACCCAACCTCACCCACACCCACTCGAGTCTCTGATTCGTTCGATATTGCCGTCTACCTCGAAGACGCCTACCCATCCGCAAGTGGGCCAAAGCTGTTTCCAGAGGGAACAATGGAAGAGCAAGTAGAATTTATGAAACTGTTCGAAGAGACGGCTACCAAGGCGGCCGGCACTCTCATCATGCCTGAAACTTCAGCATCGCTGTTTCCAGAATGCGCAGAATGGTTTGAGCGGTCCCGTCAAGCAGTATTCGGTTCCCCACTCTCGGCGCTTTGTCCGCAAGGTTCTGCCAAACGAACAGAAATCCTCGCCAATCTACACCAATACCTGGACAAAATCGCCGAGATATACGACTCGAATACCGAAGGAGGGGGCGAATACTTCTACGGGAAAGACGTGACATATGCTGATGTGTTCGTTGTTGCGCATTTCTTGTTTTGGAAGGCGATTCCCTGTGGGAGGGAAGGAGCAGATATCGGGACGGTATGGAACTGGGTCGAAGAGAGGAATGGGGGGAAGTGGAAGAGGATGTTGGAGAGATTTGAACCATTTTTGCAAGATCATTGATAGGTAAAACCACGAGTGGGAATGACTAGCGAATATTGTACGATTCTCTGTTAGCCTCAAGTTCCAACCTCCCGAAAAACTAGACAACCAGCGAACCAAAGCGTCCTGCGTTAGCTGAGCGCTTGATGCACAGTCGGGCGGTTATCAGAGGGAAAATGCGATAACGTGGCAGATCTTAAGCAAGTTGTAATTGCGGACGTTATACTGGTCTTGGAGCGGACCAGCGATACCGTCAGAACGACGGTGTACGTGACATGCTTGTCTTATATAATGTAATTCCGAGTCCGACGTTTCCGCGAAAACTTGTTCTGTGACCTCGTCCACCACGCATCCCCCCCTTTTGGCCATTAATGAGCATGACGCACAAACGTACCGCTAGACCGGACAAGAGACCCGCATTCGGGTCGTTCCGGTTAGCTTCTTCGTCCTCGCAGAGGGACTCAGAATTGTTCGGAAGGCTACATTCGGGGGATCCCTAAGTTGCGATCAGCAAGATTATCGTGTCCTAGTTTGGTGACTTCGAAGTCGAGGACTTGTTATCTTTCGTCTTGGTGAACTGCATCGCAAATCATGGCGACATATTTGATCTTATTGGCTCGTGGACCAGGTTAAAAGGCGACAATCATCCACGATCCCCTTCATCCTCCCTGCCGTCTTTCATCATGTCTGCTGCCGAAGGAGTTGCAAGAGACAATTGTAGCTGTCCCGACAGCTCCGACGAAGACCCGCCTCGCCGTAGGGTGATTGTCGTCACGTACGTCCCGAACGTGTACATACGGCCCCTCGTCTAACCTCAAATAATGCAGCTGTATGGATTATCGTGTGGACCCAATCCAAAGTCTTGAACTCCAAGACGCCAATGTCCATGTGCTCAGGAATGCTGGTGGACGAGCGTATGTGCGGTACAACCTTCTTCACATAAAGAGTACTCATCCTGGCCTTCGAACGACCAGATTCGACGCCCTTCGCAGCATAATTGCCAGCCAACAGTATCTCAAGACGCGTGACATCTACGTTCTCCACCATACAAAGTGTGGCATGCAAGGGCTCAGTGACGACCGCATCCGTCAAGACCTGCAGGCGTTCGTCTCACCCAATGTCCGACCTGCCCTCGCTCCTGTTATCGACGGTCTCAGTTTCCTTCCCTTCGCGGATGCCGGTTAGCCGATCACCTGTACTAATCACGAGCTGAACTGACATGCGGAACTTTTGACTAGAGGAGGCAGTGCGGGAAGACGTCGCGTTCTTGAAACATAATCCCTTCGTTTTCGGTGAGAACGAGAGCAAAATCACTGGATGGATGCACGATGTATGCTCGGGGAAACCAACCCAGGTTGTCTAGTCTCAGAAGTGCCGGATGATATTGCTGAAGGGTTGAACACGTTTTGCATTCGAATTGAATTTGGATATATTGGATTCTTAGGATGGTTTAGGGTACCTCCGTTCTGAGTGATAAACTTGATGAAGATCGCATGCAAAAATTCCCCCTTTGAATGATTTTTCCCGTCGGAATTGAGCTTAATCATATTATTACTGGCAGGACCACGTGGATAAAGTGCATCGTCTCAAGTCCGGTGAAGTCTTCGACAAGTAACGGTGCACGTTATAGCCTTCAAGAACGTCTTCCAATGCAATGGTATCTATCCGTTTCAGTCAGCATCCTGGTTTCCTCTAATCATCATCAGAACCCATTGCCTTTAGGTGCATCGCCCCTTTCGTCGTTTGGAGGGGCGGGTGTGGGCTAATTAAGACATTGCGCGATGCGACACCGACGTTCTTCATGTTGAAAACCGCTTTCGACATTCGGCTCCCCCGACCGACTCTAAGTCCTTTGGTGTCTTCCTTTCTAGCTTCTAGTCAGGTCTTGCCTCTGCCGGTGGGACATCGATTTGTGTTGCCGTTGGATCAGTCATCTTCGCCAATTACTGAGCTGGCGGCACCAGCCAGTCTTGGTGACATGCACGGCAAACCATGACGATGTACACCCCCTGACACAGGTCAAAAGGCAGCTCATCCGCAATAGACGAGCCTCTTCACCCCCTCTTCCTACTATTTGTCATGTCTGTTGCCACCGAATTCGCGAAAGCCAACGAGAGCTATGTCGAGAGCTTTGGCGAAAAGAGCTCTTTAAGCCTCCCTCCTGCTCGTGGAGTGATTGTGATAACGTACGTCCTGAACTGGTATCTGCAGCGTTCTGTCTGACATTTAAGAATTCAGTTGCATAGATGCACGTATTGACCCAGCCGCAAGTCTTGGTATCAAAGAGGGTGAAGCTCACGTTATCAGGAATGCCGGTGGGCGAGCGTATGTGCTGTGGCAACTTCCCTTGCGATAGAGTTCTCATGTTGGGTCCATCAGGTTCGACGCCCTCCGCAGCGTCATCATCAGCCAACAACTTCTCGCAACGCGTGAAACCATCGTCTTCCACCATACGGACTGCGGTATGCTCACCTTCACCGACGATGTCCTCCGTCAAAGGTTACGAGAATCCGTCTCACTCAACGCCCGGGCCGCTATACGTCCCATCATCGATGGTCTCAGTTTTCTCCCCTTCTCGAATCTCGGTTAGTTGCTCCTATTTCAATATGATTCAAAATATTAAACTGACGTACGGAACGTTGTGACCAGAGGACGCGATCAAGGAAGACGTCGCATTCTTGCAAAACAACCCCCTCGTGCCCGAAGAAACCAAGATCACTGGATGGATTTATGACGTACGCACTGGGAAAGTATCCAAAGTTGTCTAAACGCAGGGATATCAGACGGACGTTGTTGAATGATAAGTACTTGTTGCTCCGAGCTTTCTGATTGAATATTGGATTTCTGGAGTGTATTGACAGACGAAGGTTCTTCCATGCTGATTGGGATGTCGTCATGAAAATCCGAAACACCTAATGAGCTTGTCTTTATGGGTCCGAGCGGTAAGCACGAGTGGCGAAGTTCGAACTTGAAGCAACACTCCCACGGGTTGAACATGGCGTTAGCCTTCTCTTCCGACTCGACCTTTGTCAGGCATTCTGCATTCTTTGCAGTTTGTCAGGATCCGCGGTTCGACGGTTCATCCAGTGTATTGACAAAAGTCCCGGGCCATTCTCCACCTTGATCAATGGCGTGGAGCTCGCTTTTGCCGACGGGTAACGACGTCTGACGCATCCTGCTTAGTGAAGCCTAGACCAACACCTCGGATCATACCTTGGCTTCAATATTTGGAGCTCTGGTGCAATGCGTGTCGTTGCACTTGACGCTCAGAACCTCCGCAAGAGTGGAGAAACTTACACACCCGCCAAGAAGCGGACTCCACATAACCTCGCGTTATTATCACGCTCCGGCGGACAGCCCAGGAACGCCGAAGAACGAGGCGGCTTCTTGACAATCCCCGCATCCAACATCCACCGACATCCTCCACCTATGCCGTCTCCGACGCAGCCTCTCAACACCCTAACCTCTACCCAAAGTCGGGGGTAAAAACCCCCGAAACTTCACTTATCGATCGACCGCGACCGACCCCAATACTCGAAGACACTTCGACCGTTATAGCCTCACCCACCCCGCAAGACATCTCCTCACAATATGACTCCTATTAACCCTATTGAATGCTCATACAATTCACCCCTATGTCGCCGCGCCTCCCTCCCGCCTTGCCGAAACTTTCGTACCACGGCGCGCCTCTGCAACTCGGTAGCGCAGATGCAAACCTGTGCGCCGGACGCGCCCCACTGGCGGACATCTGTACGTGTATGGCCGAGATGATCAACAGCCTTCTCAGAGGGTCGCCTTTTGTCAGCATCCCGTGAGGGACACATGTGGGCGACACCTCGGAGGCGGTATCCTCGCGAGCGCAGTTTGAATGGGACGTTGCCCACCTTCCCGTGAGCGCGCGCTCTGCTGGGGATTCCTTATCCGCACTGTTCCCCCTTGCACCTGACTCCCGACTCTGCTGCTGTGTTTGGGTTGTCGAAGAATTCGGGTTTTTTTCGAATTCAGTTTGCTTGCCTCTGTGCGGGAGTTGGGTTTTTGGGGAAGGCCGTCATGATCATATCTCGGGGAATATATAGATCTATAAAGAAGACGATGGTGTTGGACAAGGTGAAGTTCACTCTGCTCTTTTTCCTCTTCTCTCAATAGACCATAGAACTCAAACCGATCTCGTCAAATGCCCAAACAGCCTGCCGAACCATGCTCAGAATGTCGTGCTCGTAAACGCGTAAGCCTTCCCCTTCTCTTCTTTCTTTCATCGTACTGACTAGGCCCGGTGGTAGCGCTGTGACGGAACCTTCCCGGAATGCGATAGATATAGACGCTACCGTGGTAGCCCCTCGCGACCTAGTAGCGCGAGTTCACGACGTGAGTTGGCGCTGCTCGAACAACAACTAGGAGAGCTAGAGGACAAGTACAGCAAGTTGATGGAAGCTACGGAACAGGAGAGAAAGTCGGCGAGTACGTGTGTTCTTTAATGTCTTTGAGGTTTCGTCGTTGATGGTTACCACACATCTTAGCACCCCTGGAACCTCCTTATGGACATCCTCCTCCTGAGATGAGGGGGGAGTGGTGGAAAGCAAACCCGATGCATCCGGCGATTCACAGCTACTTGTATGTCGTCGCGTCCCGTTCTGCCCCGACATCACCACTGACGATACACCAGAATTGAAATATGCTTCTCCCCTCGAAACATAAAACACTTCTCATTCGACCCTCCGTCATTCTTCGCGTCTCTTCGCTCGCCCGACGCGACGGTGCGCCTACACCCCTGTTTGCTGGCAGCAATGTACTTGATGGGGTGCCTCTCGACGAGCGAATTGCCGGCGTCATCGCCGTACTCGCTCGTTCGACACGAAACGTACTTTTTGGAGCGTGCAAGGAAGGGTATGGAAGCTAGTTTGGCGTATTCGGATCGGTTGATGGATCACTTGAAGGCGAGTAACGTTGTCGTGGCGTACTTTAGTTTGAGAGGAAGGTTTCTAGAGGGGTGAGTGCTTGGAAATGTTGCCGTGTAGTGCGATGGCTGATGCGCCTGTGAGATAGGTATCACCAGCACTGCGGTGCAGCGCGGCTGGCCATTAGCTGTGGACTACACCGCATCCCGTCTGGGAGATACCAAGCTGGTTGGTTGCCGTCGGTCGGTGAAGCGGTCTACTTGCTCGATGCCCCCAGGAACCAGGAAGAGTTGACGGACAGGGTAATGACGTTCTGGAACGTGTACATGTGGGACAAGTGTGGGAGTATATTGACCGGGTTCGCGTCTGGGTTCGACGAGGTTGCAGACAGGGTTATCACACCATTACCCCGGCCTATTGAAGAGTACGAAAGGGTGAGTAATGCATTGGCACGATCCGAACGGGTGCTGATGGACGTGTAGGGAGATTTGAGAGAAGCGGACCGGGAGACTATTCTTGACTTCCTTGCTGTACGTGATAGGAAAGGTTCGAGAGCCGACTCGGACTTCTCGACCAACTTGAAGACCATAGCGACGTATCAGCGAGCCAAGAACCTCATGTCATCTGGTGGGCATCGGTGATTCTCTTTTTGCTGCAGTGCCTGACGATCGGTCACGTGCAGCTGGCAGCGCCACCCCAAAGGCAGAAGCGATAGGAAAGCTACACCAAGTCGTGGATAGCCTTCTTGCGTCTTTGCCTCCAGTTCCTGCCTCGAACCAAGGCTTTATTGCGTCGGCCTACATGTTCGCGTATGCCGCTGTGTTGGAGATGACGATTGACGTTGGACCAGGCGAGGAGATGTACAGCAAAAGGATTCAAGCAGCGACTCATGTGGCCGCCATTTTGTCCGGGCTTGACGACACGGCGGATGCACGAGGATGCGTTATTTTCGGGGTGAGTGTTGATTTCCTCTTTGAATTGAAAGTTGCTAACCTGAGACAGTACTGTTGGAGCGTGACAGCACAAACGCTCATCCAGCACGGACATCACCTAAAGTCACATGCCAGTAGTGATGTGGCAGACAATGAGCGCCATATCGGCTGCGTTGTGAGTGCGTTGGAAAGGTTGGGTGTCACGTACCCTTCGATGGGTGAGCCCGCTCCTCCCTTCGTCCCACAAGGTCTAACACGCGTGTGCAGAATTCCTTGTCCAGCAGCTCAAGGCGATGATGATGACCACGGACTGAGATGTATTAAACTTACGGGTTGAGAGTTATTGGGACGAGTTTGCCTCGTGTAGATGTTGCAGTGTGACCAAGACGGAGAAGCGGAAATATACGCCGTCACGATCCGTAGCGGTTCGGAATGCCGGCATTATCGATGGGAACGCCTATTGCGAAGCATTGCCATATATAGCAAGCGGTGACGTAGTGGCTTTTTAGGCTCGTTCGCACAGCCCTGAGCGAGAGACACCGGGCATCTTGGCGCACTCGAAGACAACTCTTGCAACGCGCAAAAGGTCAACGTGAAAAAAGCAATTACTCCCATTTTTGGTCGAACCCCAATGTCACGTTGCGGTCGTCGTCATTGGATACGCGATCGTCACTCTTCCATTACAAAAACACCATCGTCTCATCTGTTTCTCTAACTCTCTCGTGCCCCCTCCTGCATGGCCGCTGGCTCTTCCCCATCAACCACGACGACGACGACAACCGAGACGATGCCCACATTCGTAGGAACACCTTATAAGAATGAGGAAGGCGTATTTGAGTCAGTTACCACCCACACACCCATCTACCTCCACTAACCGCGTCGTATAGATACCCATTCCCAACACCACCACTACCAACACCACCCTACCAGCCAACCACAACTCCACCATCCTTCGCACACGCCGTAATATCCACTTCATCCTCGCGACCCGATAGCCCTGCCGCAAAAATGGGCAACAAACTCGTCAAAGAAGGCCCTGTGCCACCGGGATTAAGGAGAGGGACCGCATAGTCACACGCTCGCGTTTTCCACCATCCATCACCACGTTAGGGTTCTCGTCACGGACATAAACGATCCTCATCTACGCCCTATACCTCATGTTTTCCTCGTGTCTTTCTGCATCGGCTTTGCAATTGTTTGTATTCTATTTCCATTTTTGTCCAGTTCAAATTGCGATTATACGATGACGTCACATACAACGTCACTCGACATCCTGTCTTCTTGACCCCCAACATCGCGTCCCAAGGTACACAATAAATAAATAAGAGTAAAGGTCGCACATACACGAGGAACTACGAAATGACCACATCTCGTGATTTCACCTTATGTCGGCGGTTACGATGATTCTGTTTCTTCCTCTTGCCTGCCGGACTATACCCAGATCCATTAACCCTCCATTTTACGACATATACGAGGTATGTTTACTCACCATTTCTTCTTCGTAGATCCCTTCAACCCAGTGCCTACCGCCACTGTCTTTTGCTGGTCCGTCTTCTGCTCTTGCTTCTGAGGCTGCCCTTGGCCTTGCTGTTGGGCAGGCGGAGCAGGCGGCGGGTGCGGTTGGTCTTTGGACTGACTTGGGTCACCATTCACTGGATTGCCTGAGCCGTCGACAAAGATATCGTTCTGCGCCCCATCGGCCCACCCAAGATACCCATTATAGTATGGTGGATCGTACGTGTCTCCAGCTACCTGTTTGACAGCCATTCATCAGCAATGCGAATGGACGATCGTAACAGCCAACGACGACGCACGTTATTGCGCTCTTTCTGATACCAGTATAAAGGCTGCTTCGCCCCGATCGTACAGTTTTTCGGATCCGCTGTCCTACCGGATATATGGTCTACTCCGCACCGACGTGGGGGCTGGGGTTTGCCAATTTTCTTGGCGGTAGGTTGGACATTTGTTATCGCGCATTGGAAGAAGGTCAGGTACACTAAAGGAATCGTCAATTTGACATCAGTACGGTGAAAATGGGGACATACTCTGCATGGAACCGGAATTGGGAGAATGGATCCAACCCCAAAGGCAAATGCAATGCTTTCCCGAGCACTTTGGCATATCTCTCGGCACGTCAAAGTTTGCCAACCTATACCGTGGCTGATTAACCCGAATTCCACCAAGAAAAAGAAAGGACTCACGACGTATACGGAGTAGAATAGTTCACCGAAAATACTGTAAAGTCTCCCGGCTGGACAGTATGCGGATTGTCACTATCTGCAATCGCGAGGGCACTCCCAGGCACATCAAGAATTCCCGTGCTATTTGTATGAATACTGTCGTTGTTGCCACCGGGGCAGGAGAATCCATCTGGCTGACGGAGGTCCGTGTGCCCGGGATCAGACGCAAAGAACGACGTCCCACTCTTGGCGCACGATATTTCCACCGCTGACATCGAGTACTAGTAAGTGACAGCACCAAAAAAGACGACATTCGGCTTACTCGTCGTTTTTCCAGCCTCAAACTCAAGCACTTCCCACCACCATTAATACACAACATTCTGAGAATACGGATGGCACGACTCACCATCCTCCGAATGCGGTGGGTAGTCCAAGAAATTATGGAACCACCACTGATCAAACGTCATATCCGCCAACGGCACAACAGGGCGGTTATCATAATTAAAGGTCTTATCCGTCACGTTGAACCCCCACATGGACGGATGCCAGAGACTCAAATGACCGTACACGCCCTGACTCAACGACAGCAAAGTCATTATCGCCGTCACCGTAGTGCGGAAACATGCACCACCATACAGGTGCTGTCGAGTCATCCTCATGCGGAAAGGAGAAACAAAAAGGAACGAAAAAGAGTAGGTTGTGTTTTGTGTTGTATTGGTGAGGTGGACTACAAGCCCTAAATGAAACGAACGTCGAAAGCGAAGGTGAGGAGGGGGAGAGAAAAACAGGGCTTTTGTTGATGGGGGACAGGGGGGATAAAGGGACCAGCCGGTCGTTATATGTGGTCTCAAACCACAGAAGAGTTGGGGGAGAAGGGGGGAGGTGATGTCCGTAAAACTCGTCCGGGGGGTATTTCAACCCCTTATGCGCGCCTGACCTCTATCGTTACATAACGTGCCATGCCATGGAGACACAGCGCCAAGCGTGAAGAGACAATAGGGAACCTGAAACAGCACAGCATACCACAACACACCGGGTTTTTGAGACGCGTATCAGCGGAGGTGTGTGTGGGTGTATGTAAAAAAGGAAAGAGCTGTCTGATGTAGTACGTACGAATGCTCCTGTGTCGGTTGGACCTATTATTTTTGTTCTCATGCATGACATACCTAGGTTCTGCTATCCCGGTTTGGGAATAGAACTGCCTTGCCGGGCGGTCGCCGTTCTTATAGGTTGAGAGTGCCGAAGCCCCACTTCGCCGCCCAAAACGACTTCTATGGCATTGCCAAACTTGTTGCCAGGTACCACTCATACGGTTTCCCTGATGACGGCCAGTCGTATCACCAGCAATGTCAACAAAGCGAGCACAACAGGAGCTAACGTAGGTACACAAACTTGCCTCGTAAAGCACCTCAGGCGGGTACACAGCGTACATCTGATTCCCTAACAACAATGGTCTGAACCCCGCGACTAACAACGGTAGCTGCAAGTACAGTATCTTGAGTCCGTCACTTTAAGTCCTTCCAGTCTGTCGTCAACTTGTCCATACCCAGCAGGCGGACGACAACAAAACAAAAACGCCACATTTGGAGGTTCGAGGGATCTCCGCTTGCCACAACAAAGACGACCGCGGAAGGCCGAAGCACGATATGAGATCTGCATAATGAATGTTGTGAAGAGTTGTTGGGTGCCATGTCTGTTGGGACGCCGCCCACAGCCAGGGTGGACGGAAGAAGGAAGTGTAAAGTTCGTTGGAACGGGTCACGTGGTGTTTATTCCTGCCGTCGGCCCAGTCGTACCGTCGATTCGCCTCCTCTACTGACCACACGAACGGATATATGTCGGTGAGGGATATAGCACTTCTTGACAAGAGAGAAAGCGGAGGCTGGATACCTTTAGTCATGTATCACTCGCACTCACCTCTATTTGGCTCGGAACTACGACTCCCGGACTGTTTGGTGAGATAAGTCATTACGGAAGGTACAAGGGTGAAAGGACAATCGCAAGCAGACAACTAATTCCGGTAATGTCGGTATCCTAACACTGGGTGGGTCCCATTGCAGGGATTTCTGTTCTAGATCGGGCCGACAAGTTACAGCTTCAATGTGTCCGTTAAAGAATCAGGTGCTGTTACTAGCTACCTTGCCACAAGAGTCCCAAATGAGAGTACTCAATAGGCGACGAGATAGCACAAATTGTTTGTTGTATCGTATTACAAACAGGTCCGTCAAATTCGCATTCCCTAGGAATAGTTACAAAGTCGAGCACTCATGCTACTGGATGCTGTACGACCAGAATCCCAATGGAGAAGATACAAAAGCCGACGAGGTAATATGAATTGACCCACATCTGCAAAAACGTCGCCATCTTCACCAAGGAAGTCGGTGCTAGTCCACGGTACGTGGAATATCTGGATGCTCATAAGCAAATCGCCTTCGGTCTCCTTCGGACTAGAGCCTACAGTCTGAACGAGCCTTTCTATGGTCTCTACGGCATCCTCGCCCTCTGCCAACAGCACGAGCTTCCTCAACTTCGGCTGTGTCCAGACCAGATGTCCTTCCACATCCGACTGTGGTACAGACAGACGCGTTAAAACATCGTGCCATGTCGCCGGAATCCATAATTCGGAGAGTGTCGGGAAAGCATCCAGGAACGTCGCGTCTGCCAGATCTTGGCAGTCATCTATGTTGAGGTGAATCTTCAACGCGACGATAGAGTCGGCTGTGACGAAGGGAAGAGTCCAGCCAGACGCCGGAATCCGAGAGAACCATTCAACCTCCATGGACTCATCGAACAGTTCAATCTTGAAGCGACACCCTGGATGATCGTCCGTATTGGACGAGGACACCCGCAAGACGTTTGTAAGACTGATTTCTACGGGCAAGTCATGTGGGTGGCGTCGTATGAGCGATGCAAAGAGAGATTCTCCCTTCAGAGGAGTAGCTTGCATCAACGCATCGAACGTGTTGATACCTCCCGTGTACGGTATGGTGTACTCCCTGGACGAAGACATATCCAACTCAAAGGTCTGTAGAGATGGTGCCCGTATATAGCCGACGAGTCCGTTGGCGAGGGTGCTTGACACGTTGATGACCGAGAGTACTTCGAGTTGGTCCAAGTAAAAAACATCGTCTCCTTCAACTTTGTCGTCAACTGCACCATCCTGCGGTTCTACTTCTTCCAACACTAACTCTTTCAGCTGGCAACTAGCCAGCGCAGATGCCAATAAAGACCAGGGCATTGCGGCGACCGATCGAACCACGAGACGCTGAAGATGGCCAAACATGATTAGATGCCAAGGAAAGCGGTCGATAAAGGGAGGAAGCGAGTGTCGATCGCTTCCCGTGAAGCGGATCTGACGAAAACTGTCATTGAGGGAGAGTTCTCTGAGTGCTGGGATGGGTTGGTCCAAATTCTCGGCGAGCCATATCACTCCGGGTCCCAACGCCGTAAGAGACCTCCACCGTTCAGTTTGAAGATTGAGGGGCATCAGCGGGAATTCAGGTTCCACCGAATCATACGAGTATTCATAATCGCCCTCCCCTTCGATGAAGTAAACATCCAAAGGTAAAGGTTTGGATTTCGCGAGAACCAGCGACGACTTTCGGTATGGCTCCACGAAGAAGTTGATTTTTCTCCACAGTCGAGTGCTGCCGATGATCAGACGATGCCATGCTACCGAAACAGCTGCAAAGTCGTGTAGTTGGGAGCTGATCGGACGTAGGACGTTGATGCTGTTGTAGAGAATGATTTCGAGGATTTCAGGAGGCAACCTTGCGGCAGGGGATGGTGGCGGGTGGAGGTTTGATATGGCCATGTCGTTCAACATTCAGAGCGCCACACGAGTTAACCTTAAGTTCAGATGTGCCTGTCAGCCAAGGTTGAGTTCATTGCTAGGAGGAAGTGATGGAACATACCTGACTCGGAAGCCACAAAACAAGTTCGGGTGAAAAGGGCGGAAGTGTTATGTAAAGGAGAAACCCCGTCACGTGACGTTCACCCCGACGACGGACCGCTCCAAAGCCCAACCAGCCAACTACTACACTACCACTCTTCGTCGCCACAACGCCGGTACATCCACTGTTACAATTTGCTCGACGGTGGCTAGGTGAGGTCTCGCCCTCTCTGAGAACATCACATCTGATCGCTTTGTGTGCATTTAGAAGTTTGGATTAAGTTCACGACAAGTATGTCAACAGCACGAAGAACGGATCTTAGCGCTAGAAATGACACAAGGTCCAACACGTTTCTGCATTCTATCATCCGAGTCTTCTGAGAACCACTCGTCTGCAGTCGTGTCTCACGCACTCTCCGGGACCTCCTTCGCGGCCGCTCGTCTTCATATCCGCAGGGCCGGTATATTGTGCAATCGTGCATCACAACGTGCCATGGATCGATGCCGATTGATTCCATCTTAGAACAACCTTGGGGCACCGCTGTTCCATTTCGAGAATAAGACGAGCCCTCCCAGTCCGGATATAACGCCCTGCGCTGTATCATTCGAACTAGCCAGCCTACGACCTCTGTACCTCCCCTTTTGATACCGCCTCTTCCATGTCAAGTTCCAACTCTTCTGCTTCCGACCGGGTTCCAGGTAGTCCGCTGAGACGCCGGACCCAATTCGGTACCACTCCCTCTGGACCTGCATACATGGAAACGTATACTACCCGACGTCGAGAGTTGCTCAATGTCCTGAGTCGCTTGCATGACACTGGGTCAGTGACTTTTGTTGGCACAACACTTGCACGTCCCCTTGACAGTATTGTAACAGGATTCAGAACCAGCTCGACCTCCCATGCGTGGCGGTCGTCGGCTCTCAAAGCGTTGGGAAGAGCTCTCTGATCGAGTCCATGTCGGGGGTTCGTCCATCCGCACGTCGCGGTTCCTTAACTAACGTGGTCGTCTTTAGCTGACACTGCCGAGGGACGTGGGTACTTGTACGCGGTGAGTCTCCGAAACCGAGAGTGAAAACGTAAATACTGATTCTGACACCCCGGAAGTTGCCCGATGGAGTGCCGACTGCAGTCCGGGCCAACCTGGTCTTGCAGCGTCAGCCTGCGATTCGAGTTCGATCCGCGAGGCAGACCTCTCGGTTCCGCCAAGGTGGTCCAATTCGGACCGCGCATCACCGATAGAGACCTCGTGGAAGGAGTAATTAGACAAGCGCAAAGGGCAATCCTAAGCAACGTCCAGGACGTAGACGAATTCCTAGACCAAACAGACGAAGTTGACCTGATCAATGGGTTCCAATCTTTCTCGAAGAATTGCGTTTGTGTGGACGTCCAAGGTCCTGGGGTCCCAGACCTCTACTTCTATGATTTACCAGGTGGGTAACTCTTGTCATGTTGTCCCCGAGCCAAACCAACACCCGTCATGATAGGGATTATCGCCAACGTTGCCGAGGGTGGGAATCAAAGAGACATTAAGCTAGTGGAGGAGCTCGTGAAGAGCTACATCAAGCGGCCAAATTGTATTATTTTGCTGGTCGTGTCGTGCGAAAGTGGGTTGCTTCGTGTTTCTCTTTTGTCACTATCTTAAACTTAAACTTGTTCCATTAAAGCCGATTATGAGAACCAAGGCGCGCCTCGACTTGTTCTCCGAAACCGGGGAGTCTTGCATCGCACAGTCGGTACGAGAGGGCGTTCAACTGTCAGCGCGAACTCTGATTTACCCTGCCAATTTTCTCAGGTGTTCTGACCAAGGTGGATAGGATCGAACCAGGTGGGGAGAGAAAGTGGCTGAAAATGCTACGGAACGAGTTAAATCGCTTGGACAACGGCTGGTTTTGCGTCAAGCAACGCGATCCGGCGCAACTCCTCGCGAACCTGCCCTGGGATGATGCTCGTGACGAAGAAAGGAAGTTCTTTGACGAAACTCCACCCTGGAATTCGCTTGGCCAGCCGCATTGCGATCGTGTTGGCTCACCTGCGTTATCCGAACACCTTGGGTGGTTGCTAGCACGTCTCACTGAAGCCAAGTACGTTTTTCTGCTTATTCCTATCGTCTTTCTAACGCAGAGCATTTCGTTAGATTGCCGGAGGTGTACACCCTAGTCATGGAACGACTTCCTGTTGTGACTCGGGACTTGGCGAAACTACCCGTCCAGGTCCATGACAGTCCCAAGCACACCGTCACCATACTGCTTCGAGGCTTTTCTCGTCTAGTCTCGGAACACGTCAAAGGAAAACCACCGTCGTCCAAGGCCCAAAAGTCGGGTTCAAGTTTCGACGCAGGGCTGCGACATTGCATCAACAAGGAATACGACCAGTTCCGCCATCGCATCCACCGAACTGCACCTCAATTTTGTCCATGGGCCTCGGGCCAACTCAATACCGTAACACCGGATATGGAGCAGGAAGCGTCCAAACTGGATGCGTCTGACGGTCGCTGTGGGCCGGTTTTCTTCATTGACCAGATCAAAGACTTGGCGGAGCGGTCGAGAACGAAAGAGTTGCCTGGCAATTACCCCTTTTCCGTGAAAAGCGACTTGATCCAGGATGCCACTGAAGATTGGAGGAAGTTGGCAACGGATTGCTTCGAGAAGGTCGAGGCCCTGCTTAGGGACCACGTTGATGAGCTGGTTAATCGACACTTCAAGTTGTACATGCACGGCGACCTTCCCAGCATCGTTTCGTACGTTCCTGCTCTTACCGAATAAGCAGCGGTAAACTGACATCAACTCAGGGAGATCGTACGTGAACAGGTTCACTACCAGGCAGGCCTCACAAGGTGTCAAGTGAACAGTTTGTGCGAAAGCGAAGAGACACCCTACACGCAGAATGAGGAATTCTTCTTTGAAACTCGCAACAACCTGGGCGCTACCTACAAGTTA
>WSTW01000300.1:0-23624 GCA_019632305.1 Tulasnella sp. 403 | reverse complement strand
AGTTTACCCAACCACACACCGGGGGGCCCTAACGAGTTTTTGCCTCTCATTTCGTAGTGTAGCTGTCGATGGGTACGTTTGGTTACACCGAGGAGCTTATGGCTGCTCTGCTCAGCTGGTAAAAGGTCAACCTACCACTCGGTGAGTCCATACTGGGTCTGACTCCCGACAGCGCCTTTTGCTGAGCCTTTTCGGCAAGGTACGTCGACTACATCATGCACCGGGTCCGCATGCTCCGGCACTACGGCGTGGAACCATACATGGTGTTCGATGGTGGTCCACTACCGGCCAAACGGCACACGGAGATTGAGCGTGCAAAGTAGGCCATCCATCCGTCTTTTGCTGGTCGACATGTTGATGTCGGTTTTTACGTAGGAGGCGAGCAGAGTCCCGTGCACAAGTGGAAGCCCTCATGAAAAAAGGTCTTCATTCCCAAGCTGAAGCCATCCTAACCAAATGCGTGGACGTGACCCCCGAAATGGCGTACCAGGTCATCAAGGTGGGCAACTGAACAAATCACTCATTGGCGCACAGCCAATCTCACCACTTGTTCTTCATATAGGCTCTCAAAGCTGAAAACGTGGCATACGTCGTGGCTCCTTACGAAGCGGACGCTCAAATGGCTTTTCTCGAACAACAAGGGATCGTCACCGGCATCATCACGGAAGATTCCGATCTCCTCGTTTTTGGCTGCAAAAATGTCATCTTCAAGCTCGATTCGGGCGGGGACTGTGTCGTTATCTCGCGTAAGCGCTTCGGAGAGGTCCGAGACACGCCGCTGACGGGTTGGGGGGACAAGGAATTCAGGGAAATGGCGGTATGACGGAACTCTCATTTCCGCATAGGATATTGATGACAGTCATTGCGTTTAGATTCTTTCTGGTTGTGATTATCTGCCTTCCATTTCTGGCATGGGCATCAAGACGTCATACAAACTTTTGCGAAAATGGAATACCGTTCCAAGAGTTCTCCAATGCCTCCGCATGGAATCGAAGATGAAGGTCCCAGAAGATTATTTGGAGGCCTTCCGGACTGCAGAACTGCCATTCCTGTATCAACGCGTGTACGATCCTGAGAGTAAACGCGTCGTGCCCTTGACACCGATATCGGCAGCCCAGTCTTGGGATGAGGAAAAGGACGCATATGTCGGCCGGTGTGTGCACCCATCCCATATACTAGCGCCTATTAACTGTTTCTTTCAGGGACCTGGGCCCGGAGACGGCGCAAGGGATAGCAAATGGGACATTGCATCCCAAGACGTATCAACCAATAGACGACATAAATGCCCAATACCGGCCCGAAACAAGAAAGGTGTGTCGGGCGTTTGTTGTATTCCATGTCTGGATGGCTTACACCCGTCGTAGGGTCCATTACGGGAGAAGAATGCGCCACTAAACCCAGCCAACGGTCGTACCCTTAAAGATTTCTTCAGTTCGTCCCATCTCTTTCCCCTATCTCTTGGTTCTGACATACATAATCCATAAAAGGTGTCATACCAAAAAGTAAACCATCACCTCCCCAACGGACATCTACCAATAGTAGGCTCGACGTAGCACGTCCGACGGCGCTCGGAACGAACAGTGGTGCACGCACACTGTCCGAGCAAATGGATAGCGAGAGAGAACTCCAGAAGCAGAAGATCGTCGAAGCAAGGGCGGATGAAATCATGATGGCAAACGGAGTTGTCCGGAGCAGGTTCTTCGATCCTTCTAGGTCGAAGCGGAAGAGGTCGAGTGACTGCTCACCGACTACACCTCGCCATTCACGACGTCCCCGACCAACTTCTCCGTCCAATCTTTCTGACAAGGAAAACGTCGTAATATCGTCCCTGGACCAAGTGGAACAAGAGGAAGGATATCGAACCCCCGATGGCTCGGACATCCTGGAGGTGTCATCGCCCATCGAACACCTCAAACTCACGCAAGTGACGGAAGTCTTCCTCGACGACGACCCTGACAGGACATTGGTCGACGATACCATATCGAGTTCTCCAACAGGTTCAACGACCCGTTCTCGAGGAAAGAAGCACGCAGTCGCTCCCGAATCCCCAACCAAGGTGAACCAAAAAGGAACCGTCTTGGTTGTAAACACACCCGAATCTTCACAAGGCCGGATGTACCGGTCTGCGATATTTGGGCCTGACTTGGGCGGCTCCTTCCTCGATGATATTGAAGGGAGCGACTCGGGAGAAGAGAAGTTTGACAACTTGACACCGGATGATCAGAGTCAAGTCGTTTCCACTGTGACGATCATGTCGGATGGTGCGAGTTGGGACGATAGGGTTGATTTTCAGGTCGACGTCGACCTTGAGTTGGATGGCATGGATGGAGTTGACGATATCGCCGACAGTGCGGCGCAGAAGGTGATGCTGGGTTGGAGAAACCAGTGGAGCCATATTCCCTCGATTAGCAGCAGTTCCATCAAGTCTTCGGTGCGTCCGGCATCCCCCGGTCGCGACTCTTGCGGTAAAAACTAATTGTTACTGCTCAGGTAAAACTATCACAAACCGAAACTGACGGCGGGTCGGCGCCGTCTTCAAGTGATTCCGTTGTTTTCTTGGAATTCAAGAAAGGACCATCGCCAGTGTCAAACGTTCGATCAAAATTCAAGCGACGTCAGCCCCTGCAAATGGTCCACCCTGCGGCTGGGCAGAAGTCTCGTCGACCAACTGAACTGGCGACAGATCGAGTTGGTCGTGGTCAGGTTGAAAGTGGATCACTTGATGCGGAGCTCCCGAGCCTCTCACTACGGCTTGACGAATTCAGGTTCGTTTTGGTTCCAAGACAACATTATTTGCCTGCTTACTAATATATTTTTTTTTTTTCCAAAGATATCGAGGGCGGTAATAGTCCCCAGTTGTCCGTCTGATCTTCGTTATGGGCTTGGATATCTTCTGCTGGGTCTTCACCACCATCAAGCTCCGCTTTTCATTATTCGCTATCACGATCCTTGCATAGTCTGACACATTCAAATACCATTTGTGCATTTGATATACAGTTATTGGAGTTTGTATATATATGTTTTCTGGGGAGTTGAGGAATAAGACGGTATCGTTTGAGCCATAGAGCATGTTTCTACGGGTTGACATGCGTGTTCGTCATGGACTGGCCGCATACAGCTTCAACTCCCAAGCGCCAGAAGGCCCATCAGGATCCCCATCCCGACTCATCCATATCCTTCGCAAACGACAGTTGGCGTATACCTGAACATACGACACATGAGAAAACGCTGCAAACGGCGTAACCGTTCCCGGTGGACCGCTGTCATCGTCCGTGGGACGGAGATGGGCCGGCGAGGACAGATGTGAGAGTAAAGGCGGGAGGTACACGTCGACCGTCGTCCACAGTGTACGCGTCGCTGGTCCGATCTCTGGGAATTTGAACGGGAGGTGGATCAACGTCGGGTGAGCGGGGTACAGTATCGGTATTGGCTACAACCTCCCGCGTCAACGCCCCTCACAACGTGTTGGTCATAACCAACCCACCTGAAACGTCGAGCACCTTATCCTCCCTTCCCTGCCTCGGACATCGACAACGCCGACCTCAAAACTCCACTCCTTTTCCAGATTCCGGACTTGGAGATGCAACCACGGCAACGTGATGCCTAACCGCGCTCCCCGAGGCGGACAGCGGAGGTAGGTTGTCTGGATCGTCGGTGACTGTATGTGGAGGACGCGGTGGGCCAGGGCGAGATAGCGGTTGTCGGGAACAACGAGCGTCGGTCCCGTCGTCGTCCCCGTGGTGGATTGTTCTGGGGTAGCCGAATCATCCAACACGCTTACGATGGAATCATCCGGCAGATCCGGGTCTGTCCGGGTTTCATAGAACGCCTCGTGCAACGCGGGTAGCGCAGACGACGAAAACAAGGACAGGGCAGGCGGTTGGACTGTAGCTGCGAACATGGGCACGGCGTTCTCGGCGACTTTGCTTTCGGACACATTATGAGGGTTTGACAGCTACAATTGTTCGTTGTGGATGTGGATGGTAGGTACGTAGTTAAAAAACGGCAGTGATGGACATAGAATAGGCCATAGCTGAAATTAAGGCATGGGGGAGGTGCAAACTGGCTCATGCAACAAAAGCGTGTCATCAAAACAAAAAAACAGCACCGCGAGCCGAGTATACGGGCTGGCCCAAAGTAATAAAACCAGGAATATATGAATGCAAAGAAAAACAGGGTTGAGTGGATGGGGAGTTGCAGATGGGGGATGTGCGGAAACGAGTGCCAAAAGGCCAGGTCGTCAGAGATAGCTGACAAAGGTACAATAAATGAATGCAAGAAGCACAAGAGCACAACAGTAGAAATGGGGGAAATGATTCTGATCAACCGCGCCTTAGGTCCCCGTCTCGCACGTTGGCAACTCTGCTATCCACAACCTCAAACCTTGGGGGGAGCGCCGCGGCCACGGAACGAGCCCCTGCCGCGTCCAACTTGTCCTCCAGGCTTGCCATCAGTGCCTTGCACACCAGGGATGCCCCTTCCCTCCCCGGGAGGACCAGTCCTGGGACGAGGGGCGGGACGCTCACCACGTTCCTTCCGGGTTTCGACGATGATTCTGGGAGGAAGGTTGTTGATGCCTGGCTTGCCTTCGAGGCGAATACCACCCTCGCCACCTTGGCCTGGGGGCAACGATGCGACGATAGCCTTCCGGGCTGCTTCAACAGTGGTGAACTCGAGGAATGCACAGGCCCTGTTTCGAATGATCTCGAGCTCCTTGATAGGTCCGAAACGCTGGGTCAGAGCGTCCCGCATGGTCTGTTCAATGACGTTTTCGGTGACGCTCTAGGTAGTCAAGGGTTAGTTGCGGTGTGAGTAAGAATCAAGCTTCACTTCACCTTTACGAAGCATTGAGCGATGTTGACAGTGCTAGCTGCTGTATAGTTTGGATGCTCGTGGCTGCGAGTACCATTCGCTGCTTTCGGAATGGGTGAAGCAGCGGAGGGGGTAGTTGGAGCCGCAGCGCTTACGCCCTTGGCGTCAGAAGCAACAGATCCCCACTTCTTGTTGTTAGTAGCTGCGAGGGTGGCCCAAGTTTTTGGTCCCTGGGGTGCCGGAGCAGGGGATGGGGCTTTGGGAGGTGGAGTAGGAGCAGCAAGTGTCTGAGGAGCAGGTGCTGGCGCTGGAGCGGGTTGGACGGCAGGTTGAGGAGCAGGAACAGGCGAAGGAACCTTAACCGGTGCTGGCGTGTCGGGGATCGGTGCGGGAGACGGTTCGGGAATGGTGGTGACAGGTTCCGGCTCGGCTTCGACAGCAGGCGTTTCTTCCGGTTTCTCCTCCTCGACAGACTCGGCCACATCAGACGAGTGTCCGTTGACCCCATTCACGTGGGCAGGTTCTGCTGGAGCTTCTCCTGGAAGAGGGGTTGGCTCCCGTTCGACGACTTGCGGGGAAACCGGAACGGGCTCCGGAGCCGGCTGCTCAGCTGGCACTTCGGGCTCATACGATACAGGCACCGGGTCGACCTGAGCAACAACAGGTTGTGGGGCAATGATGGTTTCCTCAACTTGGTCCAGCTGGGTGGCTTGCGCGGACGCATCCTCGGCAGCCTCAGCCTCCTCTTCCTCATCTTCAGCCATAGTTTCTTCCTTCAGGAACCTTGGTAAGAGTGGCGTCAGCATAATACGCTCATACCAGTGGGAGGTCATCTTACTTGAAGATGTCGTTGAGGACAAAGTAGCCGTTCGGTTGCTCAGCAAGGAAAAAAGTTTGGACGAATTTCTTCCAAGGCTCGCCCCTGTTGGACATTTCACCGATCACCTGAATGATGATGCCGTTGCCGGCAGACGACATAGCATCCACACTGTTGATGAAAACCTTGCAGTTGTCATAGCCAAGCGACAAGATCTTTTGATTTATCTCCTGCACGTGGAAATGACAATAGAAGGCATTAATTGTCAGAACGCTGAATGGGTGGCGAGGGCAGTGATCGTGACTCACGTGTTGACCGTAGCAAGGCTTCGTATCTTCGCCCTCCGTACCATGGCTGAAAGTCGAGTTTTTAGTATAGAAACAGTGCAGCCGGTGAGGCTGCTTGTTCACAAAGGTATAGTATTGGGGAACGAATTGCCATCCGACTTCGGTGGGGTTAACAGATGCCCGAGTGGAGGAAGTGGGTTGAGAAGTGGGTTGCGGTGCGGTAGTCATTATCTAGAGAACAATTTTGGGTGTTAGTAACCGACGGAGAGGTGGAGGGAGGCGGGAGATGATGATGACATGTGGTTTGATGGCGCATACGTACTCACAGAAACGAAGAAAGATCAAGCAACGGCGAGTGGCGCAAAGAGCAAGATATACCACAGAGGATACCTGGAGGTCGAGGTGGTGTCAGATGTAGCCTTGGCGGAGGAGGTATATATATATGGCGGGAGGACCTCTTCATTTACCCGCCAGAACGAGAGGGAACGCGACATACTTTTTCGATCAGAGCAGGGGAATAAGAACAAGGAAGAGGATGCTCCGGTTATGGTGCTTTTGGGTGCTCAAATGCAGGGCAGCAAAGTCAATTCTGGGAGACAGCGGGGTCGGTCGAAAGCAGAATTGGAATCCACCTCGCAAACCTTTCGCGGTCCGTGCGCGTTGCCACCCACACAAACACTCCCTCAAACACAAAACAGCCGCCGGTTCCACGATCTGACAGAAATTCCATGAACTCGAAGGGGATCGTCAAGTACAAAGTACAACAGCGAACTAAAACACTCGTAAGGTATAGGGGATGGCTACAGTCGAAAAAGTTCGGTCATATCCTAGTATCGTGTCCCTCGTTCAGCTCGTCGGTGGTGTCTCAAGATCCATTGCGTCTATTGAAGATCCCCTACGGCTCATAAACGCGTCTATTGCGGCTTGACTCCACTTCTGCTCCCATACCATCTTGTAAGCATACGCCTTAGGGGGCGGGGCGCCCGGGGCAGATAGCGCCTGCCGTTGCTGAAGTTCGAAGAAGGTAAGGATATCCTTGCCTACAAGCAGCTTTGCTTTCTTTTGGGAAGCTTGACTGATTCCTGCAGCGGACGGGAACACAACCAACGCGTCTGTAGGGCGGAGTGGCCGTTTGCTGGGATCAAGCATAGGTTGTGGTATTAGTTTGAAAGCGGGGGTAGATGCGTTTGATGATATAGATGAGCGACGGCGATGGGAAGAACCGGGGCGGGTGCCGTGAGGTACTCGAGGGGGGGATGCGGGTGGGGAGGGAGGACGGGAGGAGAGCGAGAGTTGGGACATTGCTGGAACAGGTGGAGACCTTGATGGTGAATTGGAACGCGTCGTTTGAGAAGACGTCGAGGTCTGGCGACGATGAGAAGGCTGTAGAGTACAGGTCAGCATGCAGAACGTCACAGGAAATATAGCGGTGCTTACTTGGAAAGGCGCGTCAAAAGCAACGCCATCCGTCGTAGTGGATATCCTGCGGTCTCCAACTAAAGGAGGTAACCGAAAGGTGCCATTGGCGGGGTTGTAAAAGGGCAAGGGAGTAGTCGAAGATGCCGGCGGTAGTGAGACAGTCATGCTACAGTTTTGATGGGAGATATGCAAGAAGGGGAGGAGAATGAGAACGACACAAGGTAGCCGTAGATTGCAGAGATTGGGTATTTAAAGCGTAGTCGACCAGCGAGATACCGAAAGGGTGAAGAGGCCTTTCTTTGAACGAGGAATCGGAGAGATGCGAATTGTACCCATCTCGGTCAATGGGATTATAAGCAATTCGCTCATACAGTCAGGCACTTGGCCAAAACAAGCAGGCGATGTGTCCACAACAAGGGAACAAAAGCAGTGGTCCAGTCCAGCTCGCAACTCGCACAATGCGAAATGAAGGGGGTCCGCAGAATTCAAACTCCGACCCGTTGTTAATTTTTCACGAACAAGCTCGTCGCTGCTGTCCACCTCGTCGTGCACACGAGGTCCGATACAATGGAGTTTCCGCCTGAGCCAAACAACTTGCCCAAGATATCCATTGTACGTCGCCCTGAAACAATCATTCTTATCAACTCCACCACGCACCGTTAATCCGACAGTTGAAAGGCGCCACGCCCAACCTCTCTGCGGCTACGTATTGTATCCAGGAAGAAGGCCATACACTCGGTAACGCATTGAGATGGATGCTCATGAAGAAGTCAGTCGCTCTCCCCATCCATTGTCAACGTAACGCTCACACCCGGCACCGTCGTTTTGTCTTGTGCGTTGTGACGTCGTGCAGTCCGCAGGTCGAGTTTTGCGGGTACAGGTGAGTTCATCCTTTCTGCCAAATCTCGGCAAGTGCCTCGCGCCTTAGATCACGCCGGATCGACGACCTCCCACCGAGCTCAATCGACGTCTCCCTTTATCCTCCCTCTATGGCCCTCATTAAGGGCCAAGGGACCTTTTTCGAGTTCACCGCCAAATCCGGTTCATAGCCCCATACTTATCCCCGTCTAACTTTCCAGCGTCCCTCATCCCTCAGAACCCAAGATCCACGTCCGCATCCAGATGTACGGTAAGGAATGCCTATCACCCTTCTCGAAGTAGGCCTTTCGCCTTACCGTCATCGTCTTGCCTTTCATCCTCAACACGCCCTACGCTTCTCTGCCGCCTTTTATCCGAACCCTCTCTACTCTCTCAAGATGTGCATATAGACCTGACGTTTTCTCCTTTGTCCCCTACCGTCGTGCACCGCACACCCCAGATGATGCCTCGTCCCTCGACGCCCTTCTCGACGCCCTCAAGAATCTCGACGATCTATTTGCGACTATCGAGGACGCCTATACCAAATCCTTCCACTGGGGCACCTTTGAACGGTTTGACGAGATCGAAGACGGCGACGCACCCCCTCCAGCATCGACATTATCTTCATAACCCTGCAGCGGTACCGGTATCGCTTCCCATGTATTACCATAACGATTATATCTCACGTCTTGAATGTCACCTATGCAACATAGCCATACCCTTGCGCTCAGCCGTGGGCGTATTTACGCAAAAAGCGACCACGGGATGACATGACTGCGCATGCAGTTCATCCCAGCCACCGACACCCCCGGCTTTCTCATCGTGGTCCTTCGCCACTCGCCATGACCAATAAGCATGGCATATTAACTCATGCAATACAAATATAAAATAAAACCTTGATCGATAACAAAGGACATTGAACGAAATTGGCGATGGGACGACAATGGGAGGCGGACGAGGTTCAACGGGCCTTGCGGCATGGGTACTGCGTGAAATCCCCGCCCATGACTCCCGAAATATAAACGGAGAAGATAGCTTATTTAAAATAACCTTACCCATTTAAGGCATGCAGTTGACATACATAGATATGCGAGTGGACGTCAGAGTAACCGACAGGTGGCGGACGGCTGCATAACCCAAATATTACCCAATGCGTGAATAAGAGTGTGTGCGTGGAAGGAAGATGGGGTCGCTCACCAGGGAGAACGCAGCCAAACGCTAGGGTCGCAGCTTGTGTTGCATGACCTGCTCAAGCACCGCGACGTCGTACGGCTCCACCAACTCCCCCTTCTGATTCCGGAACCCAAGACACTTCTCCAGGTTTTCCTTTCCGAGCCGGATGTATTTGGCCATCAGCTCGTTTCGCGTCCTTTCATCGCTGAATACGGGTGGCACGGTATGCGCCGCCTGGTCGGGGTACACGACCCACGTATCCGTCGGCGTTAGGCCTGGTAACCCTTCTGCTAATCGTGCGATCTCGTCTTCAGTGAAGATCGGTGCGTCGTCTGTGCTGGTGGTTCCGGTGTCCATCCATGTCGGTCGGCTCATTCCAGGGTAATACCCATCCGGCAACGCCCAAAACTCCAGTCGAGGTATTTCTGCGGCGCATAGCAACCATACGCGGAGCTGTGCATCCATGAACACAGCTGTATAAGGGTTTATAATCGGAGTGGTAAACAGTGTGAGGGTTCGATTGCATCCGAAGAAGACTTGGCATGCGGTTAAGACATCGTCCACCGTTGCTCCATTCCAGTTGATACGAAGGTGAAGGGCGAATTCATCCCATGGAAAACGGATAAAGACCTCGACGGTTTCGCTGATCGGACGGTAGCGGTATCCGTCGAAACCGCTGAGGTCTGGGGGGTAATCTAGGACCACACCTCCAACGACCTCAAGGGTCGTAGGCGCTACAGAGTTAAGTGGAGAGGCCGGAGAAATACGGATGATTGGTAGGCTAGCAGTGTTGATTGATGGCATTGGTGATGGCTTGCGGGTCGGTGACGCCGTGGATGGTGGAGTAGTGTCAACGTGATGGTCCGTAGCATCGAGGATACTATTTTCAAGTGCGACAGATGTCCGACGAAGGTCGTCAGAGGAGGATGCGGGACTCTGGATCGAGGTGGGCGAAGGTGGAGGTGCTGTTATGCTCGGTGTCGGTGAAAGCTCCCCACAAGCAGGAGTAGCCAATTGTTTTTCGCTATCGTGTGCTGCGGGTTGGTATAGGCTGTGCCGATGCCGATGCCAGATAACGATGCCGATAGCGATGGTGCCCACAAAGTAGATAATAGATGAGGCAAGGACTAGGGACCCATTAGACATGAGTTGGAATCCACCAGGTGAGATTCGAGCACGTACGAATATATAAACCATCTTTCTCCTTCATTATTCGGGGAACGATTCGTGAGGAGTGTGAAAGAAACAAGACGTGGAAGTCGTATCACTTTATAATGTTGATTGATTATTTCAAATAAGCGGATGACCTAAAGGAAACGCGGCCCGAACCGGCACCCAGAAACAAGGGATGAGACGACGGAATGGATTGAGGATTTGTCTTGAGTTGAGCTCGACGCGATAGATAACAAGGATCGCTGAGTCGCTCACTACCCATCGGAATCAAGAACACCAATAACTGTGGTTGTACGGGCCCGATACTGCTACGCTACGAGCGACGCTCTGGGGCGGTGGTGCAGCTTCCAATCACGAAAAGGATGTTTGTTTCGGGGAGTCAGCAGCGAGGGGGAGAGTCGCGAAGGGGAAACAGTTCAATGGTCTGAGCACCGCTTGGTATATGTTGGGTCGGGAGTTTATCCAAACAGGCACTTCACGGAGGTGTTCGAATCACTTCACGGAGGTGGAGGAGCGGACTTGATTGGCGGTTCAGTCTGTTCTGAGTCTTCGGCGATGCCATCAGAATCACCTAAGACCTGTCGAGTCCCTGACGGTCCGGATCAGCAGGAAACAATGTTGGCGAAGGTTGCCAGTAGGGCGAGGAGCTGGGCCTGCCAGCTGCAACTTTTCCTGCTATAACATGCTCGATGGAGGCATTGTTTCGACACCCAGTCCAATCGGTAAATACGGAATACCCATCCAAGAGTTTGACCCCACCACATGCTGATTGAACATCAAACAGCATTGACGGGGTAATTTGTTTCGGATTGGTAAATGTACCAGTGCGGGCCGCATCATTCCGACTAGGGTCCGATGGGTTGTTTGACAGAATAAATATATTTTTGGCATAATCTTGAGTGGTGACGTGGTGGAGCCGGGTTGGTAGCGGGAGTGCTGCTGATTGATGCGGTCTCACGCCTGTTAGCGCACCACAGGACGGAAGACAGGACCTTTACATGTCCACCTCGTATCGCCCTGTAAGTGGTCATACCACCTTAGTTCGTGCAACACGTCGCCATGGGTGGAATGCTCACATATAGTCAACTTTCTGTCTTCCTTCCCTGCGGCCAACCCCACGATGCGGTTGTTTGTCGCTTCCGTGTGCAAAATTTCCTCTGGAGCACATGGATGAGTATAAGTGTTGACAGTGTGGAGAATAGACCAAATGTACCCAGACCAGGAATCTTCCCTATCGCGTAGGTTTGCTCCCCGTTGACATCGACAACCTTGACTTCGTCGTCCGACGAACCAGACGTAGCCCATGCCCCATTGGGCGTGATAGCTAAAGACTTGACCTGAAGCTGTGTTACTTTCCGTCAGCAAACAGAAGAATCGCCAATAGGCAACAGTGTACCTGGTGTACTTTGCATTTCTTTGCCGGGCTTGCCCCGACCCCAGCCTTGACAGTCGATATCAGCCGATTGAGCAGTCCTTGTCCGTGGCTGGACACCGACCCCGTATCCCAACACCTAATCTCGCCACTTTCATCTCCACCAATAAGCTTCCGATTGTTAACGGAGAATTGCAGGGTTTTGATGTCGCTGGAATGGCCAGCATAAGTCCCGACCAGAGAGCCTTTGTCCACATTCCAAACTTTGATAAGGCCGCTCTTGTGGGCAGTCGCGATGTAGAGTGAATTCGGAGATACGGTGATGTGATCTGCTGTCGCGCCAGCGGAGAGCTTGAAGTCGCGTTCACGTCTGTCGGGATACCAGATGCGGATCGTCTCGTCCCATGATCCCGAGACGAGGTAAGTGGCGTTGGGAGCATAGGCGATACTCGTAATGTCCCTTGTGTGACCGCTAAACACTACTTGGATTTGTTGGGTGTCAAGGTCCCAAACCTCCGTAGCCAAACGAGTCAGTTGTGAGACAGAAATCACAACAGGAGTTGAGCAACGTACCAGGAGTGTCGTCTTACGGGAGTCCGCGAGTAGTCGGCCATCGGGGCTCATGCAGACACGTTGGCCACCACCGATCCGCCCCAGAGAACTGCATGTGGTTCAGCAACCGACGTGGTAGCGGAAAGGACATCACTTACCATAATTCTTGTCCATTGTTGAGGTCATGTATCCTGATGTATTTCTCAGAAACGGCTGCGACCCGTAGTCCATTTTGAGATAACGCGACCGAATACAACGACCTTACCAAAAGCCAAAAGTCACGAGAAGCTCGTCAAGTATCTGAAATTGACGCACTCGTGCATTGCTATCGTAGCCGCCTCCGCGACATGAAACTGAAACTTTCGGGGCGGACTCCCGAGTTTTGTGATACTCTGCAAGCTTGATCGCCGACGATTCGGAACAGGTTCCTCTTCTACCGATGGCGACACTCCAGCTCGTACCGCGGCCAGTGATTCTAAGCACGCGTCGATTGTGGGGCGACGCTCCGGTTGAGTCTGCCAGCAAGCTTTAAGAAGTTTACGCATTTGCGGGTTGAGTGCGGGATTAGTCAGTGACCCAGGGGTTTCCCCTTTCGCTATTCGAAGGATGAGATTCGCGTGGTTGGTAGACGCAGAATACGGCGCCTCGTCCGTGATGATCTGAGGAGATAATCCATGCGTTGACGTTCAACAAAATAACCGAGAGGGCTGACCTCAAATAGCAAACACGCCCAAGCCCAAATATCGCTTTGCAACGTCCGCTTGGCGTTTTCAATCATTATCAACTCCGGACTCTTGTACCTTGGAGTACCCCTCTCGTCGAAATGACTTGTGGTGAGCCCGGACGGTACACTTTCAACGAAAGCAGCGAGACCAAAATCACACAAGACGGCGCGAGGTCCGTTATGATCAATAAGGATGTTGCGCTGAAAGGAGGCATCAGCACAGCTTCAAAGGGTGGTTTTCGGACATACTGCCTTGATGTCTCCATGACACACGGGTGGTTGTCTATGGTGAAGGTATGCAAGTCCATTTGCAGTGTCGATTCCCTATATTTTTTGTGAGCTAATGGTTAATCTGGAGATAATGGTGTCTGGGGCGTACCAGTTCCAACCGCCTCAGTAAATCGGGTTTGGCGTCAGCGATATATTCTGTTATGTCACCAAATGCCATGTACGGGGATAAAAATAGAGCCCGTTCTGGCGTGCTATCGAGACCAAACTCGACGTGGAAGGCAATTAACGGGAGAATGTTAGGATGGTCCATGTCGGCCCATAGCCTGGCTTCTCGAGCGAATGCCTGTGGTATTGTTAGCAACGGCTCCAACACATTTGGATTCACATACCACACCGACGTGAATCCGCTCCCTGCGATCTCCGTCGAGGCGCAGGACCTTGACCGCAACAGTCTGACGACCCAACAAAGCGCGATAAACGATGCCATAGCCACCACGTCCTATTTCATCCGTCATACGCATTTGAGATAGCTGAATCCGGTGCTTCATAAGAGATGGGGATGCCAAGATTTGGTTCTAAAAGGAAGGAAGACAGGTAAAGGATGTGTCGGTCCAGGGCAACTGGAGGTTTTCGGTCGCGCAGCACCTACTAGGTTCATGAGTAACGCCTCCGGATCCGACTGAGATCGTTCCATGGCCATTGGAGATTCCGCTATATCTTTCGTAATCTGCAATTCTGAGGAAGATACAATGTGAAGTGTGGAGTTGGTTGAGAGCCCCTGTGAATATTGTGATACCCAGGAAGGGTTCTCACACTACGGGGTTTTGAACTTTGAACACTGCGACTGAGCCATCTCATTACGACCAGCAGACAGTTATCTCTATATGGATTTTCTATTCCTGGTAGTTTGGCGACAGGTGGCTACGGGGCTGAGCAGGTCGGACTGATATCACTGAAACGCGGACACGTGCCCTTTAGTAGAAGGTGGCTCTCGATTCTTTACCTCAGACGTTTGGTCTCACCAAGAGAACAGCTGGCACACATCAAATATCTGGAGTCATTTGTACGAGCAATGGCCGTCACCGTCGTACCGTCTCCGGGCTGCAAACCGCCACCTTCAGCCTCCGACATCACATCAGCACTCCCACAGTTCATTCTACGCATGCGCCACACCCACCCACCCACTTCCCAACCCAACCACCCCCCAACCACCCATCAAAGATGCACCGACTAGGAGGCGCCGGCCTCGCCGCCTTCGACCGACAAACCCAATCCCTACAATCCTTCGCTGCGCTCTCCCAGTCCCTCTCTCAAGCCCAAATCACCTCCCTCCACTCCCAACTCGCCCAATTCCGCACCGCCCTCTCCCGCTTCGCAACCGACCACCGGGACGAAATCAAACGCGACCCCGCGTTTCGGCTCGCTTTCCAGCAAATGTGCGCTTCCATCGGCGTGGACCCCCTAGCGGGCCCGCGAAAGGGGGGTTGGTGGGCGGAGCTCTTGGGGCTTGGCGATTGGCAGTACGAACTCGGCGTACAGATTGTGGATATCTGTGTCAATACGCGCGAGAGGAATGGGGGTGTGATTGAGATGGGGGAGCTTATACGGATGTTGTCCAAATTGCGTGGTGTCTCGGAGGGAGGGGAAGGCGCGATAACGGAGGACGACGTGATAAGGAGTATCAAGACACTCGCTCCCCTAGGTGCGGGTTATGAGATCATAGAGTTGGCAGGGGGGCAAAAGCTTGTGAGGTCCGTTCCGCGGGAGCTCGACAACGACCAAGCAACGGCTCTCGCACTCGCACAAATGTTGGGAGGTTTCGTTGATATTTCTGCCCTTGTCGAGTCACAGGGGTGGACACGAGAACGATCCCGGGCCGTTTTGGAGAATATGCATGTACGAGATGGTTTGTGTTGGGTGGACGAACAAGACGAAGGTGGCACTACATATTGGGTACCGTCGGTCACAGAATGGGGAGATTGATATGATCATTCCATCCACCGGGTTGTGGGTATCACACATTCTTGATTTATTGGGACAGATTAGAAGCTACTAGCGATATCAAAAATGAAATAGATGCAGAAAGATCATTTGCTCGTGACAGGACAACATACTTCGTGAGGCTACAAGGATTCGGAGATATGACATACAACCAGATTAGAGAGGATAGCAAAAACGAGTGAAAGAGGTCCGGGCAAGTAGATAGGCCCGTCAAGGGTCCCTTCGGCGAGAGAAGGAGAACCGTGATGGATTAGATGAGCCCTCACCGCGAGATTGTCTAGGCTCTTCTTCAGCAACATCCACTCGTACTGTGACGGTGGGCTCGCCTTCAGGCTGAGCGTTCGTATTGCGCCTTCGACGACGACGTCTATACAGTCTACAGGTGAGTTCTTGAACAACGTGCATCCGACCCACAGTTAACTCACCTCGGGAACGCGGGGACCTTGGGCATCGGACGTTCGTCCAAATCAAGGGCAACATTAGCACCCGCTTGGAATGTCTATGGGAAACCGTATGAGTACACCATCAACACGCAGTAGCAGCCATACCCACCTCAATCCAATCGACAGCCATCAACACATTGTCCACCTGAATCAAAAACTGCTCTCCATCCGCACGCACTCGAATCACATTCTTCCTCTTGTGATAGTCCGATGCGAGCCCAGTTTCCGCATTCTGCAAGCTATATTGACGGAGGACCACATTGTTCTGAAGCGACGCCAGGAGATGAGAACCGGCGTGGGGATGCAAGGTCTGGGAGTTTGTCGGACGCGTGGCTCCCAAAATTGACGAAACGGTCTTGGCGTTTCGCGTTGGCGCACGCTTTTCCGACTCCTCAGCAACCATAGCCAGGTCGATGGAGCTAGCGTTGGCGGGGCTCGTCGCGTTCGTAGATGGCGCGAGATGGCTTGACGACGAAAGCGAAGAACGGGAGGTATGCCCCCTCCTTCCCGAGAGGTCTGACGAACGGCGAGATGCACGAGTACTGGAAGCATCCAAGGACCGCCTGGAAGGACTGGAACCAACGCCCGCCATTCCGCCGCTACCACTGGAGCTTCGTGAAGATGTTGCTCGAAGAGAGTAGCAAGGTTGCGCAGCCTGTAGCACGTCCTCCGGCAGATGGACATGGGGGGCACCAATAACGACGTCATAGACCCCAACAATCCCATCACCCTTCCGTCCTCCCGCCGGATAATCTTTGGCAGTAGCGCGAGGACCTATCCTGGCATGAGCAGGCTTAACCATATACTGCCTCGGATCCTGCTTGTATACCCAAAGACTGGTTCCGTTGAGTACCACATACACCCGTTTCCACGACCGATCCCTGGCAAGTAAACCCGGACTGTTGAACTCCATCTTCCGTAGTACCGATGCTTCAAAGTGAACCCTGCAGGCATAAGGTGGTAGCATTTCCTTGCCTTCGTCTTCGCGAGTAGTGAATTTGGGATAGGGAGGGGGAGGAGCCTTCAACCCTGACATGTCCGGCAATGACCTCCTTCGTGACATGGGCATTTTTGGACTTCGATGACCGCGGGGTCCAGAAGACTTCTTACGGGCAACCGACTCTACGCCCTTACTCTTCCCTTTGCCAGACGGCACTTCTCCGAGGGGCGCGACTTTTGGTGGTTCCATCGCGAGGGAGCTGAAGTCGAGCATACTGTGAGAAACTTGGTTGTACAGCATTGGCCGACCTCCTGGCGTGCGAGGGGGTGACATACCCACAGGCACATGCGGCGATAGTCGCACGTCAACATTGTTGCCCACTGCAGGACTGGTGACGTCCGAGAAAGGCTCAAGGGAGGCCCCTGCGTGGGATGCGAAGTAATCCCGGGCTGAAGTAGACGATCTACCTCGGGAGAAAGAAGAAGGGGGAGACGTTGGGCGTTGAGTCTTTGAAGCGGATGAGGATGATCGAGTCGCTCGGGTCATATTAGCCGTTGGCGGAGGCGTATCATCGCTGGGTACCAGATCGAGACCAAGCGCAGACTCTTCTGAGCTGCCGGAACCTCCTCTATTGTGCTGACCGTGTCCGGTCCCAGGAGGTCGGATCGTCGTTGTTGAAATGGTAGAGTGCGTAATTGCGGGGCGAGCTGGAGTAATCGTATCGTTCAACGACATCTCTCCAGCAGAATGTGTTGATGCGGTGGTGAACGCGGATGCGCTGGCTCCCTCCAACATCGACAAGCCCTGAGTATGGGAACTTGCGCAACCTCCGTCGTCGGCATCAAAGTAAATAGTTCCGCGGTTGGCGCCTGGTGGTTCAGTTGATACTGGCGTCAGAGCTGGCGTATGGAACTCCTGGTGAGAGGTTGGTGATGACTGAGGGCTATCTGCATGGGCAACAACTAGGTTCGACTTCCCCTTGGGCAGAGGTTTGGGCGAAGAACTAGGTGCGTTGCGCATTCTTGATATTGAGGTGCTTGGCTTGTCGGCAAGTTCACCGTCATGGTCATCCGATACTGTAGACAACCCTAAACCAGGAGCCCCCGAAACTACTAACGACAGTCGATGCGTACTGACGCTAGAGCTACCACTTCCACTTCGTGGACGGTTATCAAGCGGGGTTGGCGTCGTCACTTGATCTGATGGCCGAGGCCTGAAGTACGACGGAGAAGATGGTTGGACTGAAGTAGCCGTGGGCGTGGGCGTCATTTTAACGCTCCCAGGAGATGAGTTCCCTCCACGAACGGGCAATCTCATAGCTCTAAGGCCCTTGGCCATCCCTCCTAGAAGGGCCGTCCGAGTAGCAGGAGCAGCCTCCTCCGAGTCATCGTCGGAGGCTCTGGTAGGATCCATTTCTGCTACAGCTTCGTCGTCTATCTCGTCCTCATCGTCTGTACTCTCCATGTCCTGACTCCGAGATTGCTCTGCATTTGTAGGCGTTGCACCAGGCATATCCATATAGAACAAGGAGCCGTCACGGCGCAAAGCCGGCATCGCGGAGCGCATCCGCCGAGGCATGGTAGGCGGGGCTCGTAAGCCACTCTGAAAAAAGCCATTGTTAGCGCTGAATATAAACAAATGTATGGTGACGACGCACCCCATCTTCCGTATTGGAGCGAGCCCTCGTAACAGGCGATGTATTCTCTGTTTCCCCCGTGCTCACCCCAGATACTAACAATGACGGAAAACACATTGGAGCCATGGCGGGTCTGGTGACGACCAGGCTGGGTGTCATCTTCATGGTGAACACTGGACTACCTGGCATAGATGAATCCGCCATTGGTAGAAGATATACACCAGGGGTGGAGGCATTGGCCAATCTCCTGACAGCTGAGGGACTGGAAGGTGAAGCTGACGGAAGAGTCACGCCGCGAGAATGAGCAGAGGGAAGAGTTCTGAAAGTCCCAGGAGATGTTATCAAGGGAGGGAGCTGGGGATCTTTATCCGGTATAGGTCCAGATGGGGTTGTGAGGGATAAGCCGGGCAAGTTCGGAGGGCTGCCAGGAAGAGAAGTTGAGTCGACTTGTAACCGTAGTTGAGCGCTTCCCACGGAAGGAGCACCTGAGGTCGATGCTGGCGGGGGTGCTTGCATATGTGCGACGCTCGCAACAGATGTTTCCGCGGGTTCAGCTGTCAACGCAATACCCAGAACGGTGGCCGAAGATTGTTGGGGAATGTGAAGCGCGGGTGATTTTGGCCGAGTGTCAGCCGTGTTTCCATTTTGACTTGGGAGAGAATGGCGTTGATGCGAGATACCCGAGGAAGAAGAGAGTAGCTGGGGTGGACTAGTCTCTTGAGAGATTCCAGTCGGTGGGGTGAGGGAAGAAAGTTCATGCGTCGCGTCATTCTGCCTGAACAAGCCACCCGAAGTCTCTGCGTTAGATTGGCCCGAACGATGTTGCATCGCGTGAGGTGGGGGAGTGTCTAGAAGAGGGGGCGGGGCAGAAGACTTGGTCTCTTGACGTTGTTGAGTGCCAGGAGAAACGCGGTGCAAAGTCTCGGTATCAACGACGCCGTCGGGGGATGTCAAATGCGCGGGGGATTCCAACGCCGGGATGGTCTTTGGCACGGAAATAGGTTGTCCGGCACCCTGAACCACCCATTCCCAATCATCGGATACACGAGGCGGTCGACTGGGGTGAGGCCCAAGATCGGGTGGCTGAACATTTTGATATTCTACGGAGATCGGCGGATTGGATGGAGTTGAAAGGGCCTGCGATGATTTCGGTCGAAATCTTTGCTTTAGAGAGAGCGGGGACTAGAAAGCGTGTAATAAGATATAGGGGACTAGGGGACACCACGGGATAATGTGAACTCACCGAATCAGCGGTCGAAGTTCGGCGTGGGTCGCCACGAAGGTCGATAGCAGACGGGCTAGCAAGAGCGGCAGTCGTCTCCATATGTGCATCAAGAGACTTTTCGTGACGAGAACTTATGCCATCCTCGTCCATGTCTGGCGGGAGTGGAAAGCTTGATGAGTTTGCGCAAGGCTTGTTAATGACAATCGTGTTGGACTGAGTGACGGTGGGTTTCTTGGACCGAAACAACTTCTTCATAGAGGAGCGGAAGTGGGCAGGAAAAGACGGTGTATTAGTGTTGGGTGAGTTTGCGGCTGGAGCAATCGTAGGCATCGACCGCGAGCCAAGGCTGGTACGCCTCGACGGCATAAGGAGCAAAAGATGCTAAAGGGGGGATTCAGTTGAAGAACCAAGAAGATTTAAAACGAGGACAAGAACGTAAATAGATGTTGGGAGCTGAGGTGGGCTCTCAGGGGGCAGATACAATACACTTACCAAAAAGAGATGACGCTGAAGAGGGAGAAGAGGACTAGATGTGGTTCATTCTTCGGCAGTCGGAAGGGCGTTTTGAAACAAGCCTGGATGAGCCTTGTCGTGGAGTTAAGAACCGACCAGTCCAAGTTCGGACGCGGAGTAATCGGCGATACCCGTCCTGGGAACAAATGACGTTTTGTCTTGAACCGACTCGAACCCAACGCAATACCGGAATCGTGCCAGGAGCAACCTTCCACCTCGGGTCACTGTCTCCAACACAGCAAGAATAGTACTTACTGCTTAGAAGGTTGGGGATCATGACGGCGACCATGGCTCACGGCTGAACTCATCACCAACGGAACTCCTCACTCCACTATGAGCAGTCATCCGTGCGGCTAAAGCGGCGTTGTGCTTGTCACCATTACACCGTCGTCTGTCCCACATGCCCCATGATCACCAGGCGATTTGCGGGCCGAGTTCGGTGGCCGAAGATAGTTCACAATCGCCGAGCGATTATCGCTGTCTTGTGCATCGCGGCATGCACAACCTGGCACTGCAAACAGATTGAGGCAGAACTGGAGCAACTTCCATGAAGCTATGACTACCTGTGGCCTTCAATTGGCTTCTTGAAGCTCTTGGGACAGACCGCAGCGAGCTGCGGTCCCTCAACGACGTTGGAGCAAGCCTCACGTGACATCTCGCAGTCTAAGTTGTCCGATGCGAGGAACTCGCTAAACCATCCGTATTACATGAAATCACTAGGAGAGCTAAAGGTTAATTGACCTCGAGGCTCCAGGAACGACATGAAGCGAAGTGTGCTCACATATGCTAAAACCGTAAAGTTTCCCGCGTAACGGCGTTTGTTTCCAAGACGTCTCGGTCAGCTCCCGACCAAACCACTTGGACCACCCTCTCTGAAACCATGGGGCTTCCCAAGCCCGTCATACGACTCCTCCTTATACTTGCCATAATCTCCGCATACGTAGCGTTCGACTTCTTCAGCGAACTTCAAGCAACAGACGCTGCCAACCGTGCATCTGTGGAATCCTTTTTTGAAGCCAGGAAACATGCCAAGCAAGGACATACGAACAACTGGGCTGTGTTGGTGTGCTCGTCGAGATATTGGTTCAATTATCGTGTTAGTCCCTTTGTGCATAACTATGATGTTCGGACAACTGAGATTCTTTCCTGCGTTCCAGCATATGGCCAACGCCCTTGGCATGTATAGGACAGTCAAACGCCTTGGCATCCCGGACTCCAATATCATCTTGATGCTGGCAGACGACGCAGCTTGTAACTCCAGGAATAAGTTTGCCGGTTCTGTGTACGCCAACAAAGGCCGTGGGCTGGATCTTTACGGAGACAACATCGAGGTCGACTATCGTGGCTATGAAGTGACCGTAGAGAACTTCATTCGGGTCTTGACTGGTGAGTGCTCCCTCTCTCCGTGGGGTTTATCCAGCTGACACGTCGCCGTCGGAAGGTCGAGTCGAGGACTCTATGCCACGATCCAAAAGACTCCTCAGCGATGACCGGTCCAATATCTTCCTATACATGACCGGGCACGGTGGCAACGAGTTCCTCAAGTTTCAAGACAACGAAGAGATTAGTGCTTTCGACTTGGCCGATGCCATCGAACAAATGTGGCAGAAGAGAAGGTATGAGCGAATCTTATTTGTAGGCCGCAATGCGCCACATCGCTAATTCGCTCGACAGATACAACGAAATCTTCTTTATGATCGACACCTGCCAAGCAAACACAATGTACTCCAAACTCTACTCTCCTAACATCCTCGCCACAGGATCATCGAAGTTCGGAGAAAGCTCGTATTCGGTAGGCACGAATAACTGATTAATCTCCATAGCTCTCACCCCTACTCATCCCTAGCACGAAAACGATAACGATCTCGGCGTTGCCGTCATCGACAGCTTTACGCATCATATATTGTCCTATTTTGAAGGGGTCAATAAAACCAGCCGAACCACCATGGATGATTTGGTACGCCTTGCCTCGCCAAACCTGAAACCACTTACCAGAACAGCCTTCGGTATAGTTTTCAACCTACTCTTACGAGAGAATCAAATCTCACGCCGGAGTCCGAACCGATCTGTTCAACCGTCCGCTCAGCGATACCCTGCTTACCGATTTCTTTGGGGGTGTTGCGCAAGTGGAGCTCGTCGGCAATACGCCATCAAACACTTTGAGTACGGTCGCACAGCCGCATGAAGCAGTGTCGTCGAATGAAACGTTACAAGCATCGAAGCGGTCACCCCGTGCGCTAGGAGGTAGCCAGAGACGGCAGTCATCACGGACTCATACAGGCGATGGCCCCCAGGACAGCTGGACGCGATGGGGCAAGCTGTGGGGAGCCTCCGCGGCGGTGGCTGGTTTGATATTTTGGACAGTATCTCGTCAATAAATTATTAACATCCGGAGTGATCATTTATCACGTCAGGACGTACATTTATAAGAAATATGTTTCAAGAACAACGTTAAATATCACAAAAGACAACTTTTGTGGCAAGATGGTGTAGTTTATAACAAAATGGGAGGGGTATTTTTCGAGGAAGGCTTTGCATCATACCAGCAGGTCTGGTTCCAAAACTCTGCGTCACCAATATGGATCGGAAGCGGCGGAAATGTCTTGTGTACATGCTCGGATTGCCCAAAAGGCGGAGACGTCTGGGCCAGGTCATCAGAAAGCGATCGAGTTGACTTACGGGTTGGCCAAGAAGTTGTCATTACCTTTTACCCCGTCGTTAGCATGTTACACGTTTACACCCAGAAACGCGAACGGTACTCACCTTGCTATTTCGTGCTGCTGAGTGATGACCGGTAGGAGCTGTAAACGACGACCACGGAGCTAACGGGGTGCGGCCACGGCGAGAAAGCAGAGTTTGATGCCACCAGCGAAGCGGGGCTCTGTCGCTGCGAGGTAGACGCGGCCGGAGGATCGACACGATCCCGCGTAACTCTGACGTCATCTTGTCGCCTACGTTTGTTTCTCGAGGAATCGTCAGGCTCTTCCTTGATTTCAATGACTTCAACCTTTCGCTTTTCGCCCTTCTTGAACTTGAAAATGCAAGAAGAGTCAGGACCTGGTAAAAAGGTATTGGCATGTACAGACCATTTGCACCCGTTCAGCTTCATGATCCAGGTTGTTCATCCATTCCTGGTACGCCAGATCGGTCATAGCAAGATATGGCGTCGTGTCTTTGGTAAACCTTTTCAGCTTTCGAACGCCCCAGTGTGGCTTGCGCTCGTATGCAAATTGGTCAAGGATGGGTTTGCCGTCGGATTCCGGCCTCTCAAGCTCTTGGGCTTTGCCAACCATCAGACGGAAGGATTCGATACCCGGGATGATGTCAGGGCGTCCATTGACGTGTTCCAAGAGACGCGGTCGTAAGCCTTTATAAATCTTCGCTTTCAGTTCGGTGTTGGAGATGGCGGACGATACTTGGATGAATGCCATTATGTTCTGGTTTTTGA
>WSTW01000030.1:41575-85047 GCA_019632305.1 Tulasnella sp. 403 | reverse complement strand
CCTAACCTAACCTAACCTAACCTAACCTAACCTAACCTAACCTAACCTAACCTAACCTAACCTAACCTAACCTAACCTAACCCTCAACAAGGTCATCAACAGTACCTGCTACATTAACACTTAAAGCCCTTTGAATGACAGCCATTATTTTTGCTGTCTTCAAATTTCTAAGATTTTTCTTCACCCACTGGAAAGGAATAGTGAGAAGAGAATATAGAAGATGACTTGATAAGAATTCATACTTTGAAGTCATTGTATGACTCCACCTCCCACTTAATCAAGTTATTAAGGACATGATAAATAAATAGATAAATACCCTTATACTGAAGAAATATAAGTCAGCCACACAAGTTTTCAAGTATAAATCAAGCCAACTTACAACTTGATCACTTAAGTCAATTTCTGAACTAACACTAATTAGATAATCTCTTATAGCTGCAAGTATGGAGATGGGTGCTAGTTGAGATAAGGTGACATCTGCCGTTCTCCAAGTTGGTTCTTCTCTGTTACTATTGCTTTCACAAGGTTCTGGGGATGAGTGTTGTGTTCCTTCTATGAAGTAAACACAAATGCGCTTGGAGACACTCTCTAGGATCAACTTTCTTCCCTTTTGTTCTTCTTACTCTTCCTGATGACCTTAACCCACCTCTGCTTTGCTCTAGAGGGTCAACCTAACCTAACCTACATCAGGAAGAACCAACATGCCTACTGGACTGTGCTGGGCCAAGTATGTTGCCATTCATGTCTCAAAGATCCCTGTATCTAGAGGACTGCCCCATTGGCCTGAGGGATGGGTTCTGAACCAATCCTGGTCTGGAGTGGTATGATCTCCACTATTTGTTTGATGCTATTATTGAAACTGTTGTGAGGGTGTCAAACTTCACCTTCCGCAGACCACGAACCAAGCTAATAGTTTTTGCATCTTGTCCCTACTTAATATAAACCCAGAGCTTAGAGCACTCCTGATTGTGCAGAGCACCAGACTTGTAGTTTTGTGCAATTGGGAAGCAGTAGTCAAAGGCCTTGTCAAACTCCATCCTTAGATTGTCACATGTAGTGACACTTTGAAACATGACTTGGATCACCTTCCAAGGCTATCTGAATTCATTCACACTGAAAGTCTCTCTGACTTCTCAGAGTTGAATTGTTTCCCCAAGCCAGGATGTGTCACCCTTCTCATTTAGAACCTTTTGTCACCATGTTCTAGCCACCATCCTGAATAACCCTTTAGTTATCATGTCGGAGTTCCATCCTGCCATTGTTTGTCGACCCAGAAGCCCTCCTTGTTGGTTAGCTTTATCTTCCTTTTGTGAAGGGCTTCCAAGGTCAAGACTTTCAGCCCCAGTTTTGAGCACTATATTCTGGGCCTGAAGATAGGGATGTAGAATTTGCTACATGGATTCACTTTCATCCAGTAGTTTATAAGCAGACCATGCAGCTGCTTGTATTGACATCTGATTTTTTTCCAATGCCAAGGTAGGGCAACTGGTACCACCATCTACTAATTATACCACCTCCATGAGCTCTCTGCCTCTAAAATAGGTTTGGAGGGTGCTATAATAGGGGGTTGCCACATCTTTAATTCTGGAAGGGTAGCCATCTTTAGTGTCCAGGCACACATATGTCAGGAGGTATTGGCCCCATTAGAATGCATCCTGGAAGGAGGCTTGAGGACTACAGGCAGTGAGGGTGGCAATTGGCCTTGCTTAAAACATGAAAGAGGGACAACCAAACATACAAAGGGTTATCCAATGAAGGAGGGCAGCCAGGGTAGCTACATACAGGCTGCAACAAATGTTTGTTGGGAAGTTAGTGATTTTTGCTTGAATGTTGTGACAGGCAGTAAGCTTCATTATGCAAAATTCCCTGTGATTATGATTAGTGTTACATATCTGTTATAGCACCTTTTACAAATACTCATGCAAGAAGATTTTTTGGCTGAAGAGTAACAGTATGTTGCAACTGATCTGTACTGAAATTAACAATGGACCTCATGGCCTGAAGCTGGCTTAGAGGGAGAGTAACTTTCAGATAAGCGGCACCTAGAATCCTCTCTTAAATTTGTCCTTTCAAGGTAGTTAAAGTATTGTTATATTATTTTTGATAGTTATATCATCTCACCTTAGGTCTCTCCAAGAGCTTCCATGATGATAGATGGACAATTTTGATGCCTAAGGAAGACTGGTAGCCAATCTCCTTTTTAGTTAGATAGGTCTGGATGTAGTAAATGAAATGAGGAGATGAAGAGCCCTTTATGTGGCAGTGAAAGCCAGCAAGATGTGCCAAACCAACAAACAGGTCTTTTTAATAGACTCCACCATCTGTTGTTGAGGAAACTATTTACTCTGCTTGAGCTTCTGTTATACCCAAAATGTCTAGAATTATCCATTTATGGTTATCAGTGGTCCAATAGACAGAGTGTTCATTGTGGCTGTACTCTACAGCCAGGTTGATGTGAATAGCATCTTCTTTGAGGAAGGCTCTACCAATGCCTTGGAAGGCTGCAGTAAACACAGCTTCGACCACCTGTTCATATGAAGGTAGGTTGTTTGGGTTTAGACTCTTGTAAAGATAGTTGGATCCAGTGTGTAGTTTGATGTCTTATACCTTCCAGTATATCATAAACTCTTTCATGCAGTTGATGTAATTATTGTCCAGGTGAACTACAATATTGTCATGTATGGTTTCCAGTAGGTTCTTAACCTGTAGGTTGTTGACAGCCTTCATCAACAACACAAGCTTCTGAAGTCTTTCTTAAGTTCCATTTCCTTTGTTCCATATTCATTGGCCAATGTATTTCAGCATCTGGGTTAAGGCTAATCACAGCAGGTCATAGCACTTTTTTCAGATATGTAGTCTACATTGTGTTACTGGGCCAGGGGGAGAAGTCCTGACTGGCAGGGTTATGTGTCTTTAGAAAGACAATATGAAGCCTGACATGACTTGCTGCAATACTAAAGTCCATATTCACAAATTTTTGAATAGGGACCTAAATGTTTGAAAGTAAGGTATTCAAACAAGCTACATATACTATGAATTTGGATGATATACCTGTTGCCCCATGTGGACGATATAGTATCAGCTATCTTGAATGACTATATCCTCCTTCCTGCTCATAGGCCAGACTTGAAGGTTTATATTAAATGGCCATGAATCCCCTTAATTGATAATATCTTTGATAGAGTCAATGTTGAGTGGTTAAGAGCTAAAGGGGTGACTAGTTCTTAGAGTTACTATGGAGTAGAGAGCTAGAGGGACACAAACCAATCAGAAGGCAGGGCAGGGGGTGACTGGCTCCTGGGTGTGTTAGAGCTGAGAACCAAGAGACCCTGTATATACAGCTATACAAATGGGTGGCAGATATATAGGCTTCACTTCCCCTCCAGTTGCAGTTCTACCCTTAAGTTCTTCTCTCACTCACACAGCACTAACAACTCAGCACTCTTTGGACATTTTACAACCTAACCTGGCACTAATAAAAAGATATTCACTCACACTATTATCATGCAGTATGTGTAGGTATACTGCTTGATCCAACTTGATGATTTGCAAAATACTAATAATTTGTATGAGTGTGAGTTTCCCTACATATAGACTAATGCTACTCACTTATCATATAATCTTTTCCTCTATCAATAGACCCTCATCATCAAAAGAATGGTATTGATTGGATAGGTGGTTGCTGAGGTAGAGGGGGAACTTGTCAGGGGCATCACTAACAGTATGTGGCAATATCTACAATATAATACCTTGGTGTCAGAGTGTATAGCAGTCAGTGTGACAGTATGTGCAGTAGACCTCTGAAGAAGCTAGAAGGACTTATATTTTTTCTAATAAAAGACCCTATGTAGCTGAATCCTCTGGCAGATCCTTCAACATATAGAAACCTCTCTAGTTAGAAGGGGACAAACAGGCCATACCTCCTTCTATCTGGAAGGTGTAAACTGAATATCCAGGTGTTCAAGGATTGCACTGGTGACTATTGTGACGTGTGGTTTCTTTTATCATTTAGCAGTGTGCTGTTGTGCTTGGGCACGTATGGGTGTCTAATAGGTGTCTATGTACAATGCAACGTCTCCTATATCCCCTTGGACATAGAGGCATAGTCACTTTCATTCTGTATTTATTTCACCTGCTTTTACCTTGTTTCTGTGCTTCTAGAACTGGTTTCTTGCTTATTGCATATATTTCTCGCCTAGCCGAATCTGCTTTTCGCTTACTGTGTCTGCTTTTGTGCTTTTCGCTTGTGCTCACCCCCATGTGCTCGCTTATTTCGCTTAGTTTCTTAGTATATAGCTAGGGCGAATAAGGCGGAAGTCTCCTCATCTCTGAGACTCCCCCTTGCCTCTTCGTCTCTAGGGTGTCACCGTCTCTAGATTCGCTATGGGCCCAGCATTTGTCTAATCATCACCCAGCATCACCATCTTTTTACTCTACCTATCTTCTTGCTCCACCATCACTCCTATGCCTATTACTTTACTGCTACGCGTCCCAGCTCTCCTAGTAAATCGTTTCACTCCCCTCTACTCTACACCATGTCTACTCCTGCTCCCATCCTCTCTGAAGGTAATTACCTTAAATGGGAAACGCTATGTCACTGCCAAAATTCATACTGCTGGCACTTAAAAGTGTATTGAACCAGGCTGGTCGGAACCCGCCTTTAGTACCAAGCCAGAAGAATGTAGGGAGCATCGCGAATGGTATAAGGCTCGAGATGTTGCTCTAGATACCATCCTAGAGACGATAGACAAGGCCAACCACCAGCTGGTCAAGGACAAGACGGCTCAAGAGGCCTGGAACACTCTAAAAGCAGCACACAACTAGTAGAATACACCTTGTCGGTTCCAGCTCTTTCAGTCACTATCTGCCACCTACTATAACAGTGCCGAGTCGCTTCCATCCTACTTCCAATGCGTTGAGCGTGCTGCTGACAGTCTCTATACACCCTTCCCCACTGGCACCACTATTAAGGATGTCCTTAACACCCTCCTTGTCTTTACTGCCATCACCAACATCCAAGATGACAAAGAAAACGCACCCTTTGTCCATGCTCTTACCATTGTAGGCGCTCTGAATCGCATCAAGGTTGCACAAGCCTTCAGGACGGAGCAGACGCGCAGGGATACCGCCCTCAAGGCCAAGGAACTCCGACTCGCTGCCTAGGTCGCCAGAGGCCACAAATCCTCCAGCACGTCGTCCCCTAAGTGCTCTCACTATGGCAGGGCTCACCTGTCTAAAAACTGCTGGAAAATGTTTCCAGAGAAGATGCCTCAGTAGATGAAGCTCAAGATGAAGGAGCAGCACAAATCTAAAGCTTCTAAGGCTACATCCTCTTTCTCCTCCCTTCCTCCCACTGCCAGTGTGAAGAAAGCAGCTGCTGACGACGACTCTGGCTCCAGTGACGATGAGGTGACCTTTATAGCGAGTCCTGCAAGCATCTCTAGCTCCTCCAGCAGCATCGACTATGATTAGAATATAGACACGAGTGCCACGAGCACTATGACGCCCCATCGACACTGGATTAGGAATATGGTGCCCTGTCACATTGCTGTGCACATGGCGACCGATCAGGTCGTCTATGCTACTGGCAGAGGGGATGTCCTGTTCTAACCGGTTATTGGAGGTGTTCCTGCTGAGCCTGTTCTATTTCGTTATGTGTTGTATGTGCCCCGACTCTAATATAAGTTGTTTGCTGTGCTCCCACTTGCTCGTCGCTACGGCCTGAGTGTCCTGATCGCGAAAGAGCGCATATCATTTAAGCAGGGAGACGGAATTATCATGAGTACCTCCTAGAGAAAGAAAGCCGTCTTCTTGGATAGCCATATCGTCTCTAATCCCGAATTCGCCTTTGTCTCTATCTCCAGCCCTACCTCTTCTGTCCCTGCTCTTATTCTCTCCCTTCTCCATCATTGCCTTGCCCATATTAGCCCTGATCGGCTCAAGGAGCTGCTGAGGCTTGGTCTTGCTACTAGCATCAATCTCACTCCAAATGCGCTCCAGGGCGACTCCCTTCCTCGAATTTGTGAGCCATGCCTTGCAGGCAAGTAGCACTGTGACCCTTTCCTTATTCTACCTCTTCCACTTCCCCTCTTCTCGAAATTGTCATCTCTACCCTCCATAGACCACTTTCTCCCACTGATGAAGGCTATTGCTATTGGCTCACCTTCAACAATTATCGATGTCCACATACGCTACTACTCAGTTTATGCTCTCTGACACAAGAAAGAGGCATTTTCCTACTTTAGAGTATTCCTAGCACTGGTAGAGCACTAAACCGGGCTTAAGATTCGCCAGTTCAGAGGCGACAAGGATAGGGAGTATATTGGAAAGAAATGGGATACCTACTTCCAGGAGTAGGGGATTATCCATAAGTATACCACTGTCGATACTCTCTAACAGAACGGCATTGCAGAGCATAAGAATCACACTCCAGAGGAGTCTATTATATCTATGCTTACCCAGGCCAAGCTCCCTCGCCCTGTTCGGCTCCAGGCGCCTACTGTGGCCGTTCAGATCTCTAATGCCACCCCTGCTGCCGCTCTGGCTGAAACAACACCATTTGAGGCCTTCTTCGGCTCTAAACCGGATTTGAGTATGCTATATATCTTGGAGTGTCGTGCGTACATCCATGTGCAGAAGAAGCATCGAGGAGAGAGTAAATAGCATACTCAACACTGCATTTACCTTGGCTCTGAAGATGATACAAGGGCTTTAAATGCTTTAACCTAGAGACAAATCAGTTTATTATCTCTTATGATGTCCTTTTTGATGAGGACGACTTCCCTGGCATCCCTTGGAATGAGAAGGATAAGGCCTTTGTTCCAATCAGTAGTGGGTACTACCCTACTCCGTTGGGCACTAATTCATTAGTACAGGCACCTCTAGGACTACCTTCACCTCCTAGCTCTTCCTTCTCTTCCTCTGCCTCTTCCTCCAATCCGTCTTATATACCTCCCAATTGCTCTCTTTATGATTCTGATGAGTACCAGCCTTACTCCTAAGGTAAACACCAATGCTCCCAGCTTGTCTCCCTTTCTCTTGTGACTCTACCCCTCCTGATACGACTCTCAAAGGTAAAGCTAAGTTAATTAAGCAGAAATACCTCTCTCCTTCCACTCCTTCATCGTCTAATCCCTCCATCCCTTTCCTCAAGGGATCTCTATCTTGGAGTAGGAAGGGAAAAGGCCAATGTAAGCTACAAGAGCTCCTGTGGATTTCTAGTCTACTGAACTGAACTCCCTCTTCCTGGTCCCTCTTGCTATCCCACACATAATCGGTAGGCTTCCAAGGAGTAGTGGAGATTGATGGCTCATTATAAGGATGACATTATTGAGAATGAAGGAGAGGATGTAGATGAGTACCAGGACACCAATTCTCTAACACCTGATAAGAATAATGCTGATGATGCCAATCTGGTGTCTCAGGCACTGGGAATTGTCTCTCCTTCTTATGTGCTCTAGGCTGTTTGTTAAACACAGCAAATCTAGAGATGATGACACTCTGAGGACAAAGAGGTAAGGGGGAGTCTCAGAGATGAGGAGACTCTCCCCTTATTTGCCTTAGCTATATACTAAGAAACTAAGTTAAATATGGGAAATAAGCGAGAATACATGTGGAATAAGTACATGTGAGTATATGGAGGCGAGCATAAGCAAAAAGCGCAAAGGTGGACACAGCAAGCGAAAAGCTGATTCGGCTAAGTGAGAACTATATGCAATAAGCGAGAAACCAGTCCCAAAAGCATAGAAATAAGGCAAAAGCATGCAAAACGAATACAGGATGAAAGTGACTATGCCTCCATGTCCAAGGGGACATAGGAGACATTGCATTGCACATATGTGCCCATTAGGTGCCCATATGTACCCAAGCACAATACAGGCTGTTTTAGACCCCTCTGCTGAGCCACACTCACTCCATGAGGTCATGACGCTCCTAGACAAGCACCAGTGGCTCCAGGCTACCCAGGACAAAATGCATGCCCACCAGGAGAATAGGACTTGAGAGGTTGCTCAGCTGCCTCCAGATCAGAAGGCAATCAGCTCTTATTAGGTCTTCAAGATCAAACATAACCAGGACGGTACTGTTAAATGCTATAAGGCTCATCTGGTCACCTAGAGCTTCTTTTAACGTCCTAGTATCGATTTCAATGAGGTCTTCATTTCTACTATATACTGGATGCCATTTGTGCCATCCTGGCCATTGCAGCCATTGACAATCTAGAAGTTGAGTCCATTGGCATTTCTAATGCCTATCTCAATAGTGTCCTGTCTGATGGTGAGGTTGTGTATATGAAGTAGGCTGAGGGCTTCCAGAGTAGTCCTGAGAGTTGTCTATCATCTGAGAAAAGGCCTTAATGATCTGAAGCAGAGTGGATGCCTGTGATACCAGAAGCTAGAGGTGTTAAAAGGTATGAACTTTACTCATTTAGTGTCTGACCCCAGCATCTACATTTAGGAAGCAGATGACAATACTAAGGTAATAGTGTCAGCCTTTATAACAATCTGACAATTGTGTTTAAGTCACCAGACCGCATTCACTGAGTCAAGGAGGGGCTCAAGAAATCCTTGAAGATTCATAACCTTGGCCCCGTCTCCTTCCTTCCAATGTCCACATCACTTAAAATCACTCTACTCACACCCTCCCTCTTTTCCAATGCCAGTACATCCTAGACATTCTAGAACACCTTAGTATGGCCAACTGCTTGCCTGTTTCTACCCCTGTAGATCCTGGACTCAAGTAGTTAAGAATGTGTCCTTCTTCACCTGAGGAGGTTGAAGAGATGGAGGGGGTGCCTTACCTCAATGCTGTTAGTGCACTGAACCATCTTGCTATTGCTACTCATTCAGCCATTACCTACACTGTAGGCAAGCTTAGTCACTTCAACTCCAATCCTGGTAGGAAGCATTGGCAAGCTGTGAAGCATCTTCTTCATTATCTACAGGGCACTAAGGACCTCAAGTTTTCCTATTTGCCTGATCCTTCCTTCTCTTCTCCCTTCACTACCTTTGTTAACTCCAGCTTCACTGACAATAAGAACGATGGCAAATCAACTACTAGCTACATTATCAAGATTGGAACTGGTGCTATAAGCTGGGCTAGTAAGCTCTAGGGGATGATAGCATGCTCCTCAACCAAAGCTGAGTCCTATGATATGACTGTTATAGATATTAAGATCAAATAGCTCTCTGAGCTACTCAAGGAACTTGGCTCCACTCCTCCCTCTTCTACTCCTCTCTTCATCAACAACCAGTTGACTATCTAAGTATTCAACAATATTATTTACTACAGTTGCATGAAGCATATCCCAGTGGCCAAGTTCTAAATCAGAACTAGAGTTTCTAAGCTCAAGACCATCTCAATCTACTACTGTCACACTTCTGACATACCAGCTAAACTGCCCACCAAACCCCTACTTTATATTCTTGTATAGGAGCACAGAGAGTATATGGGACTTACCCAGGTGTAGAATTATTGCATTGAAGGAGGGTGTTGCACCCAGGTGCTCTGTGAGCACTGTATATACACCTATTGGTAATGCAATATCTTAATGTCCCCTTGGGCATAGAGGCATAGTCTCTTTCACTCTGTTTTACATATCTTCTGTATTTTCTTTCTTCTGGCTTCATTTGATCATTTCTGGGCCTGCTTTTTATCCATTCATTCTACTATTCATGTTTTAGCATGTCCTGCTTCTGATGTCTACTTCTGTATTACTTCTATCAGCTGTTTCTCACATGTTAGACTGTGGCTGCAGTGGCTGGTCTTGACACTAAGGAATAATGTTTACAGTGCTCACTATGGGAAGAGGTTATAAAGCTGATCACTATCATCTTAGACAAGAAGCTTAACATACTCTAGCAATTGCAGATATAGTAATGCCTTACTGGTGCTGTCACAATAATCTCTATGCACACTGTTGGTGAATATTACATAGCCATGACCAACACCTTCACATTTTTTTAATACACCTATGCTTAGCACCCTCCTTTGAGTACACTGACACTGTCTGAAGCATTTAATTGTTAAATGCAGCAAATCTGGAGTCTCAACAGTGAGAACACCCCCCTCATTTGTCCCCAGCTATATACAACCAGTCTAGATCACAATAAGCAAGAAACAAGTGAGAAACCACTGATAGAAATGACACAGAAGTGGATATTAGAAGTAGGACATGCACAAGCACTAATAGCCAAGAAGCAGAATAAATAGCTGAAAGCAGCTCCAAGAATAAACAAATAAATCCAGAAGGGAGAAAACACAATAATTACAAGCCAAGGAGAAAGAGACTGTACCTCTATGCTCAAGGGGACATAGAGGCATTGCATTGCCCATAGACATCCATACAGTGCCTGCAGAGTACCTGGGTGCAACATTAATGTCTCAAGCCTCCTTGTTGGCCAGTCTACATTAGGAAAGAATAAGAGATTGTCATAGTGCTATTAAAGCTACAGCATGCTGCAGCACTTTATAGAGACTCTGATAATAGAGACCTTATAATACAGTTGAGTGTTTTTTTTTCTTTTCTGATGCAACACCAGACTCAGACAGGCTTTGGGCTTCAGCCCAGCCTGGCACATCACTACCTGTATTTGAAGAACAAGAAGCAGATAGTACCCCATGCAATGGTGACCAAGGACAGAGACAGCACATACAATACAGCTCTCTCCTTAACAACAGAACACCAACAGTAGGGCTCCATGTGGACCAGATAGACCAGATGGATCCAAATCCGGTCCAATCCGGTCTACATGGAGCCCTAGGTCCAATGGGTCCATGATGGTGTGTTATCCCTTAATGAGCTTATACAACCTCAATTCCCTGACACTGAATTTGCCTTCTTGTCATGTTGCCACTTGACCTTTGGTGATTCTACCAGTATTTTGGACATATTCTTGCACCTTGCAGCATGCATGCAATCTGCATGATTCAGGAGGGTAGTTGGAACAATGTGGGGGATGAGAGACATGGTCATGTCACCCCTGGTGGACAAGTTTACTGATCAGCATCTTATGTGGTATTTATAACCTGTTAACGATTGGCACCTGGTAGTAGGAATGAATGTCGAATCTATCTTTATCCGGGAGAAGCGAGAATTTCGATTCCGACCCTTCCGGGCGATCTCCTTGGCGAATATATACTGCTGCCACCTGAATGAATGACACGATCAACAACAAAGGTCGTTGAAAGTTACCCCCGCTTTGAGCCTTCGCAGCTTTCAGAACGTCTAACTCACTGCGTACCCTGCTGTGCCCAACCTTAAACACATGGTCTCACTGACGACGATCAAGACTTACTCAGTCGCCTGGAACATATGCTAGTCATCAGCGAAAAGTTCCATCAAGGTACCCGGATAGCAAACCGTCTGGGGGCGTTGGTCGTGCTGCTCGCGACAAACTAAAACGAAGGCAGTATTGCGGCAAGCTTGAGGGCACCGCACGCGGTATACCTTGGTACAACTACGCCACCTCAGTCGCATCATGGTCGTTCGGAGATTGCCTGCTGAGCGCCTCTCCCGGTGATGCAGACGTAGCCCGTTGCCTGTATGTTAGCACACCCAAGAACTCCTCCTGTGATATCTCATCCGATGAAGGAAGTGTTGGTGAATCCTCCTTTTTGTTGCAAGCGCCGGGTAGTCGAGGATTAGACGGCCACTGGCTTTCATTCACCTAATGGTGGAGTTCTTAACACACCCAGTATGAATGGCAAGGTACTACAGCGAACATGCCCGCGAGAGACGGCATTAGTTTTCTGTGTGAGTCATACGACGTTGATCTCCCGCAGCCAGTGAAGCTGTTCAAGGGGGGGTTGGGTTGGGTACTTGGGTCGCAAACCAATCAGTCATGCGGGATACCAAACGGAGACGGTGAGACATTGAAGAGCGCACCTCCTTTGGTTGAAGTGCATCACCAATGCAACCGCTCGTCGGTACCATGTTCTGTAATTATACCTTCAATGAATTCGCCACTAGATCTCGGATGTGTCAATCGGCCCATCGGAGGAGCCTCGACAATTCCAAAACCTCATAGGCGAGCTCTGGATGACTGGGGATCTCGAGGGGAGAATGCGATGACGATTGTGGGGATGCTAGTCAAGCTAACGACTAAACCGTTTGGGCCCTCCGAAGCAAGCCGGTAGAAAGAGGGTGTCGAAGCTGCTCAAACCGATAGGCTGAATACGCGCAAGACCTCTGGGAGACTCTATCGCCAACATTCGCCATTCAAAGCCACAACCCGCGTGCAAAAACGTTACAGAATCTCCAAAGTGACAGCATAAGGAACTCACCTAATACAGTGCTACTGACTGTAACTCATGGTTCTTCGATTCAAAGACGACTTGCTGCTTCCAAGGAAGGTAATCGGGTGGAGCGGCGTCCTTGTGGAATCGAGACGTTCTTCTATTAGACACGTCGTGATGGCTGGCTATGTGGATTGTTGAAAGACTATCCATCGGGAGCCACTGATGTGAGTATGCAATAGGAAGACCCGTTCAAGGCGGATTCTAGTCACCTACATAGGTTCGTACCAGGAGTCGACCCCACATGGAAGGACGGAAATTCCGAGGATCGGTCGTTGTCTCTCTGGCACTATCATCAACCAACGATAAGGATTGACACAATCCCCGTCTTTTCCCCACGAACTTTGGATAGGAACGGTGGAGCAAGGAAATCGAGCATCCGCTGTTGGGGTATGTGTTGGCCTTTGAACGCTCTGGGATCCGCTCCTTGCCCCGGACGTGTTGTCCATTGATCGGCACCATACGTTATTCAAAAGGTTGTCACCAGAGGGAAGAGTTGTGGTGTTCAGCATAGCTCACACTCCAACACTGCACGGGCAAGACGTACGATATTTCACCGGCATGTCATAGCCCGGACGACGACTCGACACCTGGGGTTGTTCATGAACTGTAAACTAGGGTGCGACACCCCAACGAATCACCATCTTCAAAGTTAATGGTGCATCGGCTGTGCGTGTCAGCGCGAGCTGAGCGTGTCAACGTGGGGTGCAGACAAATACTCCGGCCATCGGGCAAAGCTTGAAAATCATTCGCTCGCGGAGGAACCACTGGTCTCTCTGACACAGTGGCCGGAGTCCATGACATGTACACTGGCTAATGGGTTCCACTGGTATTGCCAGTCGTTAGCCTCGTACATTTCGCGACGATTTACATCTTGCCCTGCGTCAGAGTGTCAGCGGCGTTGTCGCGCAATAATGATCATGTTCACCTGGCATAGTCACGGACAACTCGGGCGATACCAGTTCTGGGCAACAATGCGCTAGCAGAGTCAAGGTACAGCCGTGATCACGACTCCATTTGTGTTACGCTCGCCATTCAGATCCGTCACAATAATACGTGGTCAACATTTACGACCTCCTGCACGCCTCACAAGTTGCTAGTCTTGCACTCGTTCGTCAACGCGACTGGTCGCCCGTCCACATAACATTGCGTAATGTATACAGGCTCAGTCAAAGCGCTTCCAAATGATATGAGCAGCCACAAGCTTTTCGGAGCCATCGGGCTGTTTGAGGCGCCCGGCGTCGGGGACCCTGCCTACGCGTTCAAAGCCAAGTCGGTCCCAGATGGCGAGGGAGGCGGTGTTGGATTCAAAGACGAGGTTGAACACGGAGGCCTTGTAACCAAGGAGAGGCGCAAAGTGGAGGTAGGACTCGCCGAGTCGGAGGCCAATGCCACAGCCGCGGGCCGATTTTGGGACGACGAATCCGGCATTACAAATCTGGAGACAGTCGTGAGCGGGCGTCGCGGTTGGCTGCGGAGACTTACGTGCGAAGAGCGACCGACATAGTTTGGTTTGATCTGGAAGGTGGTTGGATGGCGACATGGAAAGACGGGGAGAGCGGCTCACATAGTAGAAGCCGAGAACGCAGTCTGGCCATTCTCTGCCAGCTCTGGCGGTCTCAAGGTCAATGGATTGTGGAACGTGTGTGAGGCCGATGGCAACAAATACATCTGCGGGAAAAAAGTATGAACGAAAGGCGTGGACGGTCACGGGTGATTCCTGAGGATATGTATCGCCGCGTTCGACTTCTTCGGAGAACTGGCGATGGAGAAAGGCAAAGAGTTGGTCGGGAGTTGTGGGGAGAGTGAGATGGTGAATGGAAATGGCAACGCAGCCATCTGGGGAAGGGTTGCGCAGGGGGAGAATGAACGGGTCGAGTGCCATGGAAGATCGCGTAAAATGGGGTGACTCGAATGACTCGCGGGGAACAAGACCGTCTTCTTATCATTTCGACATAACGCATACGTAGTAGCAGAGACACACATGAGATGAAAAGAGAAAGAACGAAAAAAGCTATCCACAGGCAAAGAAACAGCAACAGTCGAGAGTCCCTTCACCGCATACCCGAGAACTACAAAATATTGAACAAGGGGAAATGACAGGAGGCGGCGGGCTATGGCGGCATGAAGGCGAATCGGGGAAACCGCGCGGCAATCGGGAGAGTATAAGGAGGTCGCATTGCGCCGAAGTACGATATACCCATAGATAAAAGATGGCAGGAAGAGCCGGCTGCAAGAACCATGAAGGGGGAGGGGAAAGTACCTGAGAAACCAGTGAGGAACGAGAGATGAATGCAGGTTGAGTACAATGTGAGTGCAATAAGAGCATCGTGAATTTAGAGGTTGGAAATACGGAGATTGGTCTACCACTCGGCTGCGCTGGCGAATGCAAAAGATTGGGTGCGTCCTGGGATGCGCTCCTCGACGACCTTGACGTGGACTTGCTGGGAAGCGGGTTGGATCTTTTGGGAAGGGGCGGCTGCCTTTGCGACGCGGGCAGAGACGGCAGAACGAGAGGGGACGTCGGGGGTAGGGGGAGTGCGCGGTTCTGAGGACGCGGGCGAAGAGGAGTCGGAGTGAGAGGGGGAGGGAGGGGATGATTCTGGGGAGGGATAGGGGTTGAGTGTCGCGGATACCGGGCGACCCGCGGGGGCAGCGACGACAGGGACGGGGGGACGAGTGGCGGTGGGCGCCTGGGGGGAGGTGTTGGTAGACGCGGAGGGCGGAGGGGCAGTGGCCTTTGAACCGCCGGTGCCATAATCCCTCCTCACTTCGGCCTCAAACTCTTGGAGTTCCTCGGGCTTGACGTTCAAGATCCACTCGAGGTAACTGCACATCTCACGCTCCATCTGGTTTATTTCGCGGAGGGAGAACATGCCCTGGCCGACGACGCACCAGGACTTGTTGGAATAAGTGTCGTCGCAGATGACTTTGGAAGCGATCATAAAGGCGGAGATGAAGAGGCGGTGACCGGAGGAGCCACGAGCTGCGGGAAAGCGACCCTTTAGGCGGGAAAGGAGGAAAAGGGCACAAAAGGTGACTGAGGGGTTAAGCCGGGTGCGATGAAGGGCATATGCGATGAAGGCAGCGAGAGTGGGGGATGGTCCTTGGGGGGTTGAGCCGTTTGCGGGCGGTGGGGGAACGTCGGGGCAAGAGAAGAGGGCGGTAATGAACCTTGCACACATACGAGCGGTCTCCTCGTGGCCGTAAAAGCTGTCTGACTGAGAGCGAAAATTTGCGGGTGAGGTGGGTTGGATTGGGAGTTGACCGGGGACTGTACCTTGGCTTGCTTTGAAGAAACAGACCGCTTTGGGGACGAGGGACGGTTGGATGGGGGGACGGTCATGGTTGAAATGGGTGGTTGGGTCGGTAAAAAACAAACCGAGAGTTGTTGGTGGGCTCTAGTGGCTGGTCGGGGTGAAGAGAGGAGAAGGGGAGAAGTATGTGAGCTGGGTGGTCTTTAAGTAGTGAGGAAGGATGGATGGCCGCGGGAGGAGGGGGAGGGGCAAGCGCATGCAAGGCGACCACGCACGCCAGGTACTTGAGGGAGCGGTTACACGGCAATCGGATGATTGTTCCACTCCAACCACACGCACAGACCCCGGTCACCCAAACACACGAGGGACTCACCTCAAGCGATTCTGCGACACTACCCCTTCCTGTCCACTGCATAAATACACATCCCATCGCTCATTCACCCGTCCGTCCTCGTCGCCTCACCGCCCGACGCCTGACTCACCCGATCTGTCATATCCGGTTGTACGCCGGACTCTAGATCCCGGGGAGATGCGGAAGGGGCCTCGGACGCGAATCGGTCGAAATCTTACCGGAGCTGCGTTGTGGGGGCCGAAGGGGTGGCAGCAGGACTGACCAAGATATCCCGAAGTGGCTTATGTCAGTCATCCATCCAGACGTCATGGCGTGGTCTCCAACATGGTCCGTCGCAGTGCCTCCACACGCAGTCGTTCGGCGTCTCGGGCTTGTGCTGTCTCGGCTCTCCCTTCCCCCGACACCAACGCATGAACCGCTCATGAGATGCCGAGGTGATGGACGATCCTCGTATCTCGATTCCGCCGCCGACAAGCTCGCTCAACGTACTGTCAACTGACGTTCCGATGGAGTCCTCATCTCGGTAGTTCTTTGGCTTTTGTCCTCCCCCACTTCTCCACCCCCAAGTTTATTTTCTCACCCCCTCGTCGTGCTTTCTGCCATTCGTGCTTCTCCTCCCACCGGCCCATCCTCAACCTTGTCGCACCCTATCGCAAGTACTTAATTCGCGCCGTGTCTCGTCTCCTGCTGGGAGCCCTCTCCCAATGCCCCAGGCATGTGTCTCCCCTTTCAATGAAACTTGGCCCACGACTGCCTTGCCTCGTTGCCCGTATCTTAGACTAGATATACAATCGCTGTGCCTCACCTCGTGCCCCTGCTGAGTAATCGCGGTCCGGCGGAGCGGTCTTTCGCCAATGTTCGCTTTTCTATCACAATTCCATTCTCGCCCAGCTCTCCCCAGCGCAGTCCAATTTCAAGCTCTGGACCCTTCTGCGCCGGTCCTACATCTAAATCATGTCCTCCGACTTTGCCATGGGGCCTGACCACACCGTTGCCCTTCAGGTTTGTCAACCAACCACTCGCCTAACTCAACACTCAACTCTCTTCCAGGCTTCCATCCAAAAGGAACTCAGTGTCAAAGGCTACAGTGCCGAAGATGGTAAGACTCTACTCCACACATTTTCCTCATTTTTCCTCATTTCAATCACCAGACACCGTTTTGGCCGAGTACATCACCATTATGCTCATCAACGACAAGACGCCAGGTAAGCCACCCCGACCCTTCCTGTCCAAACCTCAACTCATTACATACTCAGAACAAGTCACTGCGGAACTCACTGAACGTATGTCGCATTTTCCCGACGCCACCAAACTTGACTAACGAATTTTCTCCGTTCCTAGTGATTGGCGATTACGGTACACCCACTTCCCCTTCCATTCCCCATGCCTTCTCACGTACTTTATCTCTAGATTCTACGTTCACCGATTGGCTTTTTTCCGAAAAGAACAATCCCAATCTTCACCCTCAATCTTCTGCAAACTCGACCAACAAATCCGCCCCGACTGATCAACGCCGCACCTCTCCGCCTCCCTCCGATCGAGTTCCATCTCAAAACCTTCCATCGTATGTCTTTCCATATCCTTCGAGTGCCCGTCATTAACTCTCTTTACCAGCCGCCCCTTGTCCACTGCCTCTCGTCCTCTCCACCAACAAGCACTTTCCTCCCTCTCTTCTCAAGCTCCAAATTCCTCTTCCGCATCCCCCGGTCAGAAACGGACTTCTTCACAGAGATCCCCATCACCCACCGGTCATGTCGCCAAGCGAAGGCTTGCCGACCTCCCCGATCGCCCTAGAGCAATGCGAGAAGAGTCTTCTGCCACTGGCCCTCCACCTCAGCGAAACACTCGCTCTAGTCTTCTCGATCGTGTTGGTCCTCGTGCCCCACCCAACGGTTCTGATCACGTGCAGGACCGAATCCGCTCAGTCACACAACAACAACCGGGCAATCCCCCCTCTATGCACCCACAAATGGCTGCCAACTTTCCCAACGGTGTCGATCCTGCTACGATGGCAATGATGCAACAACAGGGTTTCAACCCTGCCATGATGGGCGGTGTCTTCCCTCCCGGTTTGGAAGCAACCATGATGGCTATTCAGCAGTTTGGCCAGATGGCCATACAGCTTGGTCTCGTTCATAACCCATTGGGTGTTCCTCCTCCCAACATGATGCCCCCCAATCAGTTCCCGGGTCCCAACCCTCCCTTCCAACACGACCGCAGACGAAACGCCAACGGCGCTCCTCCCAAACAGCCGCTCTCCAAACCTAACCCGGCAGATGCCGCAAATTCCTCGAATTCCACCTCAACCGCCCAGATTGCGACGCCTACTCCCACAATCGAAGCTCCCAAACCTATCCCGGCGTCCTCCTCCGCACTTGCCGTACCCTCACGTCCACTCTCGCCTACTCTCTGTAAATTCGTCACAAACTGTACCAACCCACAGTGTCGTTACAGTCATCCAAGCCCCGTTGCCACCCTCGAAAGCGGTGTTGTACTCAGCACAGAGCCCTGTGAAAAAGGCCTCGACTGCAAGGACAAAGACTGCATCAAGGCACACGTGAGTAAGGCGGCGAAAAACGCCCCCAAAGCCACACCACCCGGTATGACTACCTTGTATCTTGCACTCCGGCTCCCGTTGACATTTCCGCTCGTTGCATAGGAACCTTTGCTCCGGCTAGTGCGGCACCGTCTCCGCTATCATCTATACAATGCAAGTTTGACCCAAACTGCACCCGTCCAAACTGTCCTTATTTCCATGCTCCTGCGAAGTTCAAGCCCAAAACCTATCACTCGTCACCTGTCATGTGCCGCTTTGGGTCCGCATGTACGCGTGCCGACTGCACATTCGGCCATCCTCCTGGGCGAGTGCTTCCAAACCAGTTTGCTAGGGGTCTAAACCCATCTGCTCCCTCTTCGATTACTTCGAAGACCGGCGACAAGGAAACATGGAATAAAACTGTAGACTTTAGGGGCAAAAGCTTCGTTCCCTCGGCCGTCAAGCCTCTTCCCGCATCGACACCGACAAACGAACCGGATGCCACACCGAAACCTGTGGTCGAAGCTGCTGGTGATCAAAAAGATGCCAATCCTGTGGTGACTTCTTAGTACACGTCCCTCTATCTGTAGCATGCATCGTATTCATCTTGTTGGGGTACTCGGGTGTACCGCTCAGTAAACCATCGCATCCGATAGAGTTTGTGGCTACGCGACAATTATAACTCAAATGCCCCGTTCCACCACTTCACCCCGCTCCTGACCGCTGAGCCCACTAGGACAAATGCGAACAAGATAGGAAGACACCAGGTGTTTACGTAGACCACCCAGTCCCTCAAATTCAGTGCCCCTTTAAGAGCATAGTGCATTTGACGCGGATCGAGTTCCTTCGCTCTATAACTGTGACCGTTGATCCGTTGGACCAAACTTTGGGAAAGCCAGGGCACTGCCTTGGATTGACTGAGATGGAAGCCTCTGGCAGCGATCGAATCATTGTCAGCCTTGTCAAAGTGAGGGCAAAAAAAGACTAACTGTTGCGACGGGGGGGTTGGTGGGGTGCCTAGAGCACCCAGCTGGCGTGCCGTATCCATGACCCACGACGTTATTCCGACATCTAAAGTACAGGGATAAGGCCAGGCGCGTAAACTCCTCCAAGCTTAGCGTACTCACCATACGCGAGTATGGCTGTTGGCAGAAGGGGTTCATTAGCGGTTATCGGACGGACAGCCGCGGAAGGCTGAACCTACAGGCCTTCATTCTGGAATTGAACACGGCTGCCGCCAAACTAGCTGAGCAAAGGTCCGTCTGAGGTAAGGCTAATGCTGACCTTGATCGTCACCGAATTGCTGCACAATCTCCACGGCAGCTGCCGCATGCAAGTCAACTGACACGGACGGCAACCACAAAACGGTCAGCCAGTCTTTGGCAGTCAAATTCTTTGCGTCATCACCTTCTTGATCCGTGACCAAATGGAGCGTTCGTAGCCTCCGTCCTACCTCATTCTGTTGGGACAAAGTTGGGGTGATGAGGAAGGTAAATGAAATGGGGTGAAAGATACCTTGAAGATCCCCCAAACGACGTCGTTGACAGCCTGACGCCGTTGCTGCGAACGATAAGGTGGTGTGAGCTCAACATACAATTCGGCCAACTCCACAACCCAGGAGGCGAGGGCACGATCTGTGTTGAGGAAAGAGCGAGGTGATACAGATTTGCGACAAGACCTGCATTTGCGGACCACTGACCCACGGCGGGATCGACGTTAAAAACTGGGGCAGCCATCGTCAGCGTGCAACCGGAAGGAGAAAGCAGTTTATCACCATCAACGAGGGCAGCACGGCACTTGTCTGGTGTAATAGATTAGCAGAACTAGCCCAGAAAATTTGAATTGGTGGGTGCACTTGCTTGGATCGTTGCCACAGTGAATTAGAATACCAAAGACTGTTGGTATCGAAAAACGTAAAAACTACCCGCATTTAAACAGTGATGCCAGAAGCAAACCTACCAGGCTTCCAGGTTTTTCCGTATTCACTGTACCCCAGGGCCTCCATTTCCTGGCGCACGGATTCCTGACGTCGGCATCAAGGTCAGCGCATCATGGAGTCGGCGAGCCCAGGCGGAACGCACAAGGAGACGCCTCCAAGCGGAAACGTCGGCTTCATCAGTGACCTTGACTTGATGCAGAAGGATCTTTGTGTCGATAGGACGGGAGTTATCCATGTTTAAGATGTGAACCGGGGGAAAACGGGGATAACGTTTGTGATCTCTGCAGGGCTTTCCGCGAGCCAACATCGTGTGGACCAACTGGCAACCGTGCAGCCAAAAGATCGTTCATCTGCAAACCCGATCACGGCTCTCACAGCACGCGCTGACGAGACCCATCATTTCTTACTCTTCCACCGCTCCTTCGTACAGCCACTAATCTCCTTTTGAATTGTCCTTCACAACACCACCATGACCTCGCTCGAACGGCATGACCGCCTGGATATTATATGCCTCCCTCTCCCATCGCTGAACCATCCAACATCCCTCATCGTCTCGCCTGGTTGCCTTTCCTTCTCTTCCCCTCGACGGGTCCATATTGCTCTCCTGCTCAACTGTGTTGACCTTTTACCATGACACTCGGCGCCGGTTCCCGTTGTCAAGAATCTACCGTTGTACGCGCTTTCTTGCTGCTCGTCGCGTCCTGCATCTCACCCTCCAACCTAGATTACCTTTGAATGGGACCTGATGGGGCTCAAAGAGATTTTTGAATCATCCAAAGACGACGAAAAAAGTCCCCTCATCGCGTCGAGCCTGTTTGGTGGGGGAAAGTGGCAAGTACGTCGCGTCCACTTGTCCCGCAAACTCTACTCATTTCGCCCTTAGCTGCACTTTTACGCTTCCGCTGCTCGGGCATCGTCGTGTAGCCTCTATATCGCCGCAATTCCGACGCAAGAAGAGCTTAGGCTTGGTGCGCAAAACTGCCTGAGCCAGGGTGGTTGGCCGCGCGAAGGGCCCCATTGGACGCGAAAAGGACCTTTCAGCTTCACGTTCGAGGTGAGTACGTATTCTGTGATTCCATAAGCCATTCTTACCCTCTTACTTAGATTAAATCGCTCGATGGGACAATTCCCATCGTTGCCCGGGGCCCTCACGAGCCGATGATGCGCCGCGAGTTTACGAGCAGCTGCTCTACCTGGGGGTACCCACAGTACGTCCGCAGGACGGAAATTTTTGGCGATCGCGCCATCGCAAAAGCGAACGTGAGTGCCCCACTCGTCCGTCCGTGGTCTTTGGCTGACAGTCACGTACCGTAGAACGGCGTCAAGATCATTTGCACCATGACCTACCCATCCAGCCCCCTTCCCTACACCCCTCCCCCCTCCACCATGCCCGTATATCGAACAGTCCCTATCGACGTGATGGACACTATTGTCGATCTCTTCGATAACCCGGCCTACAGCGACGTCGTATTCCAGTTCCCCAAGCGCAGAGGGAACGGGTTCAAGTCGATCTACGCGAGCAAAAAGATTCTCGTGCGGCGGAGCGAGTACTTCCGGAGTCTCTTTGAGGGCGGCTTTGCCGAAGGACTTGCACCTGCCATCAGCCGTGGGGGCTTTGGCCCGGGCCCGAACCGGCCAATGCGAGGCTGCCCTCCTAGGTGCGGAAAATTGGCTTCAAGGGTGGCTAATCCGCCCGCCAGGCTGAAGCTTTTGTCGGACCTCGACGAGCTCGACGATGATGATTCCGACGCCGACAGTGATTACGATACCTCGGACTCGGAAGCTGAGGTCGAAAGCTGGATGGAAGTCGAGCTTCCTCGTGCTGCATCCCCCGCGGTTAGTGTATCACACCACTGTATTCATGGGCGTGTTCTAATCGACCTTGGTATAGATGTTATCGCCTCGTCGGGAGCCGCCTTGCGAACCCCGCATTGATGCCCATCCGGGAGAGGACATTGTTCGCGCAATGACCCCCGAATCCCTTCCCTCTGATGAGGATTGCCCTCCTCCTCGTATGAAGGAATCTATCACATCCAGCCGTGTGGTGGCCCCTCCCGCCACTCCGAACATGCAAACGGTAGTCATCCGAGACGCTGCGTAAGCCCGCTGCGCTTTGCCCGCTCGGTTCGGAAACTCATATCATGGCGCAGTTACCTGACTTATCGCAGCCTACTCTTCGCCTTATATACCGAGTAAGCGGCAATATACTACTTCCTCCGGGAACTACGGCTGATCGTCGTTGCAGCGAGATCGCATTTGCGCCACTAGCTTCCACATACCATACCGACCGCACTTCGGCATACAAGAATGACTACGATTTCCCTTACCCGACGCGTCGGGCGTATGTACGGTCCAGGGTATCAACGCCAAAGACGGAAGCACAACGCAAGGCCCCCTTTCCGTGCAGCCCCAAGTCACTCTACAAGCTAGCGGATAGTAAGTAATGTGTTTACCGGAACAAGAACGTGTGTTGACTCCGATCCATAGAACTCGATCTGCAAAGGATCAAAGCCCGTTCGTTCCAGGCGATCAGAGACTCTCTGAACTCTCGGAACATCGCATCGGAGCTGTTTGGCAAGTTTTCGTCTCTGTTCCCCGAGGTGCAGAGGATCGAAATGGACTACATGCTCGGCCACTGGGTGCGTTACCGGAACTACTTCCCCAAGAGATCGCCTAACCAAGGGACATCTTTTCAGGAAGAAGTGAGTCACAGCGACGGTATGATGTACGACATGAACCCTTTCAGCGCATCGTCCGCCTTGCATCATACGCCCCTCTCGACGGCGAGATCGCGTCATGCGTCGAACTACGCGATGCGGATGCAGCACAAATCGTCGATGGCTAACCAAGATCTATTCATTCAACTACTACACTCTTTACGGCCCAAGTCGCGACGAAGTCTTGGGCGCTCGGCGATTGCGGGAGGGATGCCTGGGGTCGCTGATGGGGACGATGGAGACGATATGCACATGGAAGGCACCAGGCACGAGTACGAATTAGAGGTGTAACAGTGCAGGACACTGGATCGGACTCTATTTCTGTACCGTGCGTTCACTGTAAAGTGGATCTTTTTAGTATTTTGTTGTATTTGTAAATAAAGCTTCGGTTCTGACTTGCACGCGAGTGAACCCAAAAGACTAATAATATTATTGACGGCAATTACATGGAGAAATCGATAGTACAAATGAGGGGTATGGAAGGTTCCGCGGAAAACGCGGGGGTAACATATTATACACGATACACGGAAAACCTGCGCCGAAAACGCTGCCCGTTGCTAGCCCATGAAAGACATACAAGGTCCCCAACGAGAAAGTAGAGAAGACATGCAGAAAAGGAAAAATCATCGTCCACCTTTCCACCACTTCTTCTTTGAACCATAATCGTCGTATCCCATGCCCATCCCGAGACCTGGAGCACCCATTCCCAAGCCAGTACCATAAGCACTACCATCCATCTCGGTCATTCCCTCGTGAAAACTCCGGGAGGAGGCGCGGCGAGTGAGTGCGGGCCGGGCTGGAGCTTGAGCACGATGTGGGGGCTGATAAAGTTCGTAGGAAGAGTAGACTGGAGCTTGATTTTCGTGGAAGCTTACTGGCCGGGTTGATAGCCCAGTATTCCGGGCGATAACAGGTTCCGCAACTGGGACCAACTGTGTGCCCGATACAGGCGGGTACGTGAGTTGGCGAACGGGCTGTTGGGGAAATGGAGCGGTCGGGGGTAGAGCTTGAGGAGAAATACCAGCGGAGGGGAGAGGGACGGTAGACTCGCGTCTTGGTCGTTGGCGGTGAGGAGTGGTATAGTGGTTCATGGCAGAACGCGAGATATTGAGGTGGGAAGAGTGTGAGCTGCCCGAGCTTGAACTGCTGCTCGTCGAATCGGAGAGGACGGGGGACGCGGGAATGATCTCCTCGTCTGGGTTGCCGCGATCTTCAAAGGTAACTCTGGCATTGGAGAGGTTGACGGAAGAGCGCTTGCGTTGAATGGAGGGAACGGGGATGGGTCGGGGAATGGCTGTCGGAGCAGGAGCGGTATTAGGTGCTGGCTGATAAACCGGAGCTACAGGAACGGTTGTTGGTTGGGAGGCCTTGACGAGGGACATGGAAGTGGTCAATGGCCTAGGAACAGCGATTGTGGCCTGAGGTTGGATATGCTGTTGTTGAGGAACAATCTGGTAGAGTGTGGTATGTGGGGCGGAGGGTTGGGGGCGTTGTGCGGTAGCAAGGACGTAACCAGCGCCATTGTGTGATACGGGAACGACAGAGGCCCATTGCTGACCAGCAGCTGGTTGTGGGGAGGGCTGGACATAGTAGTACTGCTGGGGGCTGGCGACGTACATGGTGTTGGAGGGGTAGACGACGGAAAGCATGATAGCGGGGACGGCGAGAGAGGTGGATGCTGATGATGAAAAGGGCGAAGTTGAGGGCGATATATATGCTTTGGAGGTCTGAAAGAGGAATGCGGAAACCGCGAGTTCGCATGGGAGAATGATTGGAGGAAGGAGAATACGCACGCCAACGATCATTATGGAACCGGAAAAGAGCCGAAAGTGAAGGCCTACTGAGGCCTAGTTCTCGGAATAGAGTTGAGTTTGAGTTGACAAGGGAGCTGCAACAACAGCGGAGGGGAGGGCGAAAGTTGACTGGCCATGGCAGGTAGAAGAGAGATTAAGTAGGCCACGAGCAGAGAGCAAGGCAGAGTGGTGGCAGACATGCACTACGCTTGATGAAGTGACCGTCTGTGGGGTTTCTTCCGTGCGGTTACTTGTCCACACGCTCATTGGCTGCTGTACACGTAATCATCCAAGGGTCGACATTCTCGACTGCTTCACCGACGTCTGCGACGATCTCAACCTACGACCACAACCTTGTCCCCGCCCTGGGGCCTGGATCCCACCGAGTTCTTATAACTACGTCAACAGGCTCAACGTGTTCTTCACCCTGTGTTTCGAACATCCCCCGACTCTTATTACTCCATCCTCAGCTCCACTTTTCGCGTCAAGTTGCTATTCGTGGTCCGTTTTTACATGCAAAGCTGATCTACCGCCGTTGAGCGACGATCCCCCAAGTCCAGACCGTATTCTAGCTCGCTACCCTCTTTACGAAGATGCTCCAGACCACTCCCCGCTGCGCAGGCGGATCTTTGCTCAATCCCGTCATTGGCCCGCCGTGCACGTTATCTCGCATACAAAATTCCATTCCAAGCAACAGTCAAACAACACGTACGCGCTCCCCGAAGACCGCCCCTTAACTCGCCGTCTTCGCAGCCTTGATGAACGCCTCTACCTTGACCGGATCCTTGTCCACGGTGCCCTCGGCCTCCACGCCCCCGCTCACGTCCACCGCCCACGGTTTCACCACCTGTATCGCTTCCTGCACGTTCTCAACCGTCAGACCTCCCGCTAAGATCACTGGCAGTCTCTCCACGGCCGACGTTTTGGGTGGGATCAAGGTCTGCAAAGCGGGTTTGTCGTGGTTGTGGATCGCTGCCATCGGATCTTTCAAACTTTCGGGCTCGGGCAAAGCAGATCCTGTATGAGCAACCGCTTCCACAGCATTTGCCACCAAGCTCGCGTTCCCACACGAGGATGCCGAAACCACCCCCTTGGGCTCTCCTCCATCCACTAGCTTTCTCGCCAGTGCCCAGTCTCCCACAATTCCAGACCCTCCAGAGACTTTGGTCCCTGGACGCACCGAGTCCAACAAGATATACTGGTGATACCCTGGTCGCGTCACGTCCCTCGGATCCAACACACTCGTGTCGCTGACCTCCGTGCTATTGGCCGGCAAGTGACATACCCTCACAACCGGGCACGGGATGTGTCTCGACCAGTGTAAGGGCTCGTGTCCATGCAACTGAACGAGATCCAACTGGGCCTCCGTAGCTGTCGCGATAACCTCCGCGAGCGGTTGATCCTGAAACACCCCAACTACTAATGGTCGTGCTTTCGAGAATCCCTCTGCATGAGACGTAAACCACGTCTTCGGCAGTGCATTGGGTGAAGGGTGTTGGTCCGACTCTCCTGATGGCTGCTGACGATGACCTCGTATCGCCAAGCTGATGTCTCGAGCGGCGGAGACGTCCACTCGCCTCTTTGAGTTTGGCGCAAACACTAACCCGATCATATCTGCTCCCGCACTAGCGGCCACAAGTGCAGTTTCCTTGCTCCGGACTCCGCAAATCTTCACCAAGGGACCTTGATAAGGAGCTGGCGGAGTTGGTTGTGGGAGATCGAGTAGTCTTCCTATGAACGCGGCAGGATCTGCGGCTCGCATCAGGGATTCTCCGACGAGGATCGCCCCGACTCCCTGTTCGACATACTTTCGAACATCCTCAGGCCCAGAGATACCGCTCAATGCACACAGGATAACCTCCCGTTCCTTGCCCATCTCGGCCAACCGCGTAGTTGTGCCCATGTCGACTTCAAAGTCGTGTAGGTTACGGTTGTTCACCCCGATGACCTTGGCCCCGATATCTAACGCGGCCTGCATCTCTTGGGCGTTGTTTACCTCGACCAGTGGCTCCATGCCCATGTTTACTGCAAAGACATATAGCTGCTTGAGTCGATGGACCGGCAGAATCGCGACGATGAGGAGTATCGTGTCAGCGCCATGGAGTCGCGCTTCAGATATTTGGTATTCGTCCACAATGAAGTCTTTCCGGAGGATTGCCGGTCTGTTGGGTAACGAGTCCACGGCTTGACGTACGAGTCGCATGTCAAGAAGTGACCCCTTGAACCACGTAGGTTCTGTCAACACGGATATGACAGACGCGCCACCAAGAGCGTATGTGAGGGCTTGTTGTGCGGCGTTCGTGGTCATCGCGATGGGACCTTTGGAAGGCGAAGCTCGTTTGATCTCTGCCATCAACGCCGGCTTTCTGCCAGATATACGAGGAATGAGGGGCATCAATGGAGGTGAGAGGTGCATCGATAGCTGTATGGCGATGTCGGCTGGTGTCGTACCGGGCGTCTCCTTTGCGGCCTGGACATCCTTGAGCCTCTGGGCGTGAATCTTTTCTAGAATCGTAGGGACCTTTTTCGCAGTTTCCGGTGTAGTTGGCTGTATTTCAAATGGAGGAATTTTGCCATCGAGGACGCGTGAATGGGGGTTGTCAGACCAAGTCCCGCCTTTGAGGTCGAGAAAGTTTTTGAGGATTGCCGAGCCTTGTTCGGAGATGATACTCTCCGGGTGATACTGGACTGCCTCTACAGTGTATTGACGGTGGCGGACGGCCATAATGACGCCGCTTTCCTCTGTTGTCGCCGTGATGGTCAAAGCGTCTGGGAGTGAAGTCACATTCGCCGACAAGGAGTGATAGCGAGTGGACGGGATTGACTGAGGGATATCGAGAAAGATTCCTTTTCCGTCGTGCCTGATCCTACTCGTCTTGCCATGCATGATTTCCCCGGCGTAGGCGATTGACCCACCAAACTCATCAACGACGCATTCCAGACCCATGCATACCCCCAGGATCGGGATCTTTCCAGAGAAATACCGGATCGCCTCCCTCGAGATGCCCGAGTCAGTTTTGGGATGGCCTGGGCCTGGCGAAATGATGAGGTTGGCGATCTTGAGGTTGGGAAAGTCTGTCGAGGTAATTTCATTGTTTCGGATAACCGTGACGCTGGCACCGAGAATGCACAGATACTGATAAAGATTCCATGTGAACGAGTCAAAATTGTCGATGAGGAGTGTTTGCGGCTTTCCGTCGTCAGGGATGGAGACTGTCATGGTTGCGAGTCAAATGCGGCGTTCACCACGTTGGCATGTCTCCGCAAATAACAGCGTGCGACGTGTTTTGTCAGCGCAGTACTCTGTAACGCAACCACCAACCCGCCATGCTCAGATCACTCAAAGTATTTGTTATTCAGTCTAAACTGGAGTCTGATGAAGTAGCACGGCTATATGCGCTCGCAGAGGGGCACGGGGCTGAAAGCGCACCGATTGACGACGCCCAAGTCGTCATCACCTCGATACGCTCCCCCGTCCGACTCCAAAGACACCTCGACCTTCATATCGCCGCTGAGGTATGTAGTTTAAAAAGTTTAATTTGGCCCAGAACGCACCCTCGTGTGTGCCTTGCAGACGAGGAAAGCCATCGTGATCCCTCAGTGGCTGTCCGACACTGTCGAACGGGGGGAACTCCTTCCATTTGAAGCTTATCACGCGTTAAAGCAGTCTTCTGTTGGAGACCGGTCTCCGTCGATGGTCTCTCAATCGTCCGGCACGGAACTGCGATCGAATAGAACTCCTTCTGTTCACACCACACTTACTCCCGTCTCTACAGACATGCCATCTACGTCCTCCCCGGCTAAAACAATAGGCTCGTCGCTTGGAGAGACTTCCACCAGCCCAACGCGTGAGACGACGGAGAATACGAGATTCGCTACTCACCGCTTGTCGCCTCTCGTATGCCCGAACCAGGATTTGCTATCGGAAGTCGGTGTGATAATGAAATCTCGCCGCCTGGACGGCAATATGAGGAGCGCATTGAGCTACTCGCGGGCAATATCTGTGCGTCAGTTGACGTCTGACCTCAGTGACGCAATAACCTTCCTATCTGAAACCCACATCTTCGATCAAAGGTCCTCAAAGGTGCGTTTTTCACGTGGATAGAATGTTCGGCCGTCGGATTTGATAGTGCGACGGTCAGCATACCCCAAGCGGATAACTTCCGCGAAGCAAGTTACTCATTTAAACGGAGTTGGTGAGAAGATCGGCTCGATGGTATGTATGCCTCGTTGCATATATGTTCCGCGCTGACGCCGAGATAGATAGACGAGTTTGTCAAAACGGGCGGAATTAGCGAGGCAAGGTCAATCGATTCTACCCCGCGCTTTCATGCCCTCGGAACATTCTCTTCAATTTATTCAATTGGGCCTACCAAGGCACGTCATCTCTATGACGACCTTGGGTGTCAGTCACTCGAGGACCTAGAGGCTTACGCAGAGCAACTGCCGGATGATGAACCCGCAACCCATGCGTTGCGATCTGGCTTACAATATCGAGAAGATTTTGAAAAGCCGTACGAGAGTCCGTTTCGTTGTCGTTTCTCTCAACGGCTGAATGTGCCTGAACAGCATCCCACGTGATGAGGTGGAGAGAATCGCAGTCGAAGTGACGAAACACCTGAACGCGATCGTCCCTGGGTGCTTATACACGATATGCGGCGGGTGCGTGTACTGTGCTCGTATCTCGCATGGTATTTATGGTGTTCTTCAGGTACAGACGGGGCAAATCAGTGTCCAACGACGTAGACATTGTGTTTACTCACCCTTCGCCCGAGTTCTTCAAAGGTCTCTGCGCGAGATTGGTGGAACGATTGACAGAATCTGGTACCTGATGTACGCCCTGATTGGCGGCTTCTCTGCTGATCCGCTTCTTTCTAGGGTTGGTTTCGCACCTCTTCCGTAAGTGGGAGTACTCGCTATTTTCAAGAAACTCACCCTCCCTCCAGACATGTCCTCGTTTTCTTCGGTACACGAGGCCCCACGTTCAAGGAGATTGTACGCGGCTTCTTGCTCACCTTTGATGCCATATGCTGAGTGAATGGTTACAGCGGGGGCGGTCGACCGACGCATTTCGATTCCCTGGACAAGGCGTTGACCGCATTCCGGCTGCCTTCTGGGTACACCTCCCACGAGACCGTGTCTTCGGATGCCCAGTCTATTCGAGAGCCAATGGATACCAGCGAGGATGATGTCGCGGCGTCCTCGGGGCGCGTGGAAGGGGCCAAGACTGTCCCCATCGCGACATTCGATACATCGACGCCATACCGCCGGGTTGATTTGGTCTTTGCGCCTCCACGCGCATATTGGACTGCCGTCGTGGGGTGGTGCGTCGGCTCTTTCCGTTTCCTCGCACAATCAAATTCTCGTTGGATCTAGGACTGGCTCGACTCAATTCGAACGAGACTTGCGACTGTGGGCGAACCAAGTGTGAGTTCTCGAGTTACACGTGGACTGTGCGGGTAATAATATATGCGCCTCCTTTAGTGGCCTGCATTTTGATAGCACCGGGATGTAAGTCTAATCTACCATCGTAATGGCCGCATCTGACCTTTGTTGCAGCTGCAGACTACGAGATACGACGCCAATCTTTGCCCACAACGAACGACATGTTTTTGAAATCCTACAGCTCGAGTATGTCGAGCCCGAGATGAGGAATGCGGATATCTGAGGTGCCTGCCGAGTGCGTCCCTGGCCGACGCCAAGATGCTTCTTTTTGTATTCACAATGACGTTTAATTGAATCATGGCTGTGTTAAGAGCCATAAGGATAAAGGGATCGTGTTAGAGAATCCCGCCTGGTTTGGCCATGACGACCGACCTACAAAGGGACCTCGACGTGGAAGACCACCGCGTATCACCTTCCACAATTACCACTCTGAAGCGCACCAGCGCGTATAAGACTATGGCGCGCCCGCCGCCGGACAGCCATCCATACTCACGAATCCGTGCTGGGCACAGTCCTCCCGCTACTTCCATTCTTTTGACGTTTCTCGTTCATTTTTCGACATGATCGCAGGTCTCAGCAAGTTCTTTACGACCTATCTTTCACCACTCTTCACACTCATTTGCATTGGCCTCGTCTCCTTCACTTATCTCGGTCCCGCTCCTCTGCACCAGACGGGCATCTCCTTGGTCAACATCATCCCAGGAAACGCCGCCTTAGCGCAGGCGAACTTTATTCGTTCCGACGTCCTCCTCGAACGCAGAGTCCCTCGAGCTACTGCTGTCGCCCTTATTCAGAGGGCGGAAACCGTGGCGAAAGCACAAGCTGTGGAAGGTCCTACCGTTCGAATTGGACTGCTTGGTGAGCAATCAGTCGTTTCCCCAACGCCGATTCTGACCTGGACTTGAAGGTTCTTGCACCAAACGTCCTGGAAATGATACGCCTGTGTGCACCAAGCCGTTACTGGATCCCACCTACGGTTCGCTTTGCTTCTACCGCTTATCGCATACTAGGCTGACAATTCCCATAGATGTATCCGCGTTGCCCCAGTCGACGCCCTTCTTGCCCCGTCCCGCTCAAACATCCCCCTACTGGATCTTGGTTTCAATCGTGGGGCTCTTTATCTTCTTCCTCATGACGGCCATTCAAGGCTCTGGCCGGGTCCCCTTGTATGCGGAGAACCCCATCCTGAATCAGTTCATCGGACTGGTCGGGTTGGTCGGGTGGTTGTCGGGTATAGTGACTGTGATCGTCCTTCGTGTCACGATGGCAAACGCCATCATGAGGTTCAACACGGAAGCGGCCAACACCAAACAGTCATTGATGGCCATGTTTGGCAATGGATTCACGCGTACGTCTTTCCGTATTACGCCTAGTGCTCGACTGACCCGGTATTGTAGTGCTTTGGGTTGCGTATGCACTATCGGTGCCTTCTGTCGCTTTCGCCCTGTTCAAAGTGTCGAACACAGTGACTGGGGGAATGAAGAATGGCTACGGTATGAGAGGCTTCGGGGGCAAGCGAGGTGGAGGGTTCGGACGTCGACGAGGTGCCGTACGCTATTGACACGAGATCCCCTTGTAATTTATATTATGTTTTGTATCCGGCGACGGGTCGTCGTTGTGCTTTTTGTCCCCATATTTGTATAATTTATTTTGGGTGTGCAGGAGAGGGGAGCAAGTCTGACGGGCGAAAACGGAAAAGTAGATGTTGAAGCAACACAGCCTTTGACAGGAGGTTTCGCCAAGCGTTCCCCGAACCAAGCCCTGTTAGCAAACGAGGAACCTTCATAAAGCAGTCGTCCGGTGAGTTGAGAGATGGCGGTGACTTCCCTGATAGGCCGGAGAACACCGAGCCGGCGGCGGAGGGAGAGCGGATAAGGAAATCAAGAGTCACTGAAAACTGTGCCGCAGAACGGCTGACTAAAACGCAGGGAACTGTCAGCGTCGTTACGGCAGGGAGAAGCATCTCGGCTCTGGGAGTCACCGATTTGCTTACGTTTGCGCGTCTAGAACCCCGATTTTCAGTGGGCAGACGGTCCCCGATCTAATCTTGACGACGAGCTCCTAAGAATCCCACAAACACAATTTAGGCGTTGAACCCGCAGTCTATGGCGCTTGGAGAGTCATGCCCTTCAATTTATATCGTCCCACTCGCTCATTTTATTCTTGACCGCAATGTCCCTTCACCGTCGCCCCTCGGACGCGTCGTCCACAGCGTCCCAACCCTCACGGCCGCCGTCTCCTCCATCATATCCAACGGAGCCGGTTGCCCTCCCCACCTACCACGTCCGCCCCGACGCGAATGAAGACACTCTACTCGCTGGTGCCGTTCCCCCTCCGGTCGGTGTTTACACCAAAAAGACAAAGCACGTCGTTCTTGCCCTGCTCAACCAAGAGACCTCTCTCGAAGTTGGCGAACAAGACAACCCCGACAAGAGGCCCGTCTATGGCAAAGGTGCCACCATAGCTGGCGCCATCGAGCTCAAAGAGGATGCCGGCCTCAAGCTTGCCGATGTTCTCAAAGTCAAATTGAAGGCATGTTCCCATCACTCCATTTCGCTTTTCTCCTAACACGGTTGACAGATTCAGGGCAAACTCAAGCTCGAGCTGATCGAAGGAGGCTCCTCAACACAGCTCTTTCTCGACCACTCCGCCACACTCTACCCGCTCCCTTCCCAGCAATCCCGTTCCTGTCCCTCTCTCCTGTCCTTCTCATACACCCTCCCCCTTACTTTTGACGAGCTTTCTCCGCCAAACCCTGCCGATCCCTCCTCCCGCGATCCTGTTCCGGTCCAACGCCTTTTGCCACCCACTTTCTCCACAAGATATGATGGTGTACCGGGTGGCATGAGAGCTGATATCAAGTATTCCATCAAAATCATTATTGAGAGGAAACGTTGGTGGGGCTTGGGCAAAGCGCAGACGTGAGTCCCACTCACCCGATTCACCCAACTCCACTCACGCCCATCCTCCAGTCTCCGCGTTCCTTTCAATTATGTCCCGCGCACTCGGCCCCATATCCCTGGCCCGCCTGGCACTGCCTCTTTCCTCTCTGCACTCAAGCAAACTCCCGAAGAATGGACCGTTTTTGTGAACGAGCTTCCAAGACGCTCCACTCCTCTCAATTCACCCACTCAGCACACGAAAGATATCCACCTCAACAATGGCGAAACACTTTCCAGTTCTGTATGTCCTTCACCTTTTCTCATTTCCCAAGTGCTCATCCCCTCCAGCTTGTCATTCCTTCCGTCCAGACCTTTCCAGTCAACCAAGCTATTCCTTTCCACCTCCAGCTCTCCCTTGCTAGTCAACGTCCGCTTCGCCCTTCCGTCTCAACAGAATTCCCGTCCTCCAAACCCAAGTCGCCTCCAGCCCGATCACGACGACCACGAACTGCTCCACACCCTTCCTTGACCATTGCCCCGACGCCACCGTCTAGCCCACCGTCCAGCCTCCTCTCCCTCTTCACTACTCCCGAATTTGGTCCTCCCCCTCAACGCGGTCGCAAAAAAGTCGGCACTACTGCTGTCGTTGGGTTGGCTGAAGGCATGGCCGCAGATGGTGCAATGTTTGGCGATCCCCGCTACGCCAACACCGGCAGAAGCGTTGCAAAATCAAAACCCCTCCCGTCGCATGAACGCCAAAGGATCGAGGACGAACACGACAAAAGTTACATTCGCGTCTTCTTGCAACGCCAAATCGTCGTCACTGTCAAGGGTCAGAAGGTTGTCCGAACCATTCCCTGTGGTGAGGGCAAGTGAGTTCTTTGCAGCCACAATATATATCTGCTTCAATGCTTACCCGCGACATAGGTTGCACCGCGTGAGGTTGGAAGACCCCCCTGCGTTTTCATCAGAAAATTTGCCTTTACTCGGCTCTTCTGCTCGTCATCACGATGATCAGCTAGAGTCCCCCGTTGACCGTTCGTTCTCTCCCGTTCAGTCACCGTATGCAAGCAACCAACTCTCTTGCACAGGAATCGGCAAGGCCGTTCAAGGGCGTCACTTCAAGGTGCCGGGTGCGGACGGAATCGATTGTATCGCTTGGGAAGGTTATGTGCTCCCATGCCGCGAAGCCATCACCGTCGGAGGCTTTCGAACCTCTGGCCTTTGGGTCAAGGTACGCCACTTGGCCCATCGACGCTGCCCACATGGATTGACCCTTGTTTTACAGGATTTCATCACGCTCACCATGATTCCCCCCGACCCCGACCGTTCGCCTCTCAGGACGCTTCACCATGCGGTTCCCATCCGACTGGTGAGCGACCCCTGGGAGGAAGAATGGTGGGCAGGGCGCCGGAATTAATTATCACAACCATCCGCATAACCCTTCACCAACACTCATCCCATATCACGCCATATGCATTCAAGTCTCAACTAACCTCGAAGCTCAGTCCATTGTTCATAACCAACCGCTTTTGCTTTTTCGCGTGCGTCTCTGTTGTTATCTCGTTGTATTTCCATCGATGTTTGTTATCGGTACCGGTGTGTTCTTTGGAGTTTTCTGTATAAGTAGTAACTACCGGCGGGAAGTCGCTACTATTTATCCCGAACGTGTTCCGCTGTTATCTTTCTGGCTCAATCACATTGTCGTTTCGTTATTCAGGTTAGTGTGCACGTTGTGTCTGCAAGGAGCGCTCTGCGTGTTTTCGTCAACGTGCGCTTATCGCTCTTCGTGAGTAGCCGGATGCCGCGATCTCCTCGACCCTAGGGTCCGGGTTGGTTGAACCGTGTGGTTGACGATTTCCGGGTGCATGTGGGAGACTATTCAGCTTCTATTGGTGAGCGTCAACAGACGGTCCACGCAGTAGACGGGGATGCATCGAAGAGCTTGCCTCGAGGATGAGCAAAGAAAACTCGATGGATACTCCATCGCAAACTCTCGTACAGACGGAAAGGGGGAGGCTCGGCTGTGCGGTCAGAGTTGTTCTACTGAAGATTAGTTGCTCCTCATCGGGTTCACCCCGGCGAGGCGGCCATCAGTTTTCTCGGGTCCGCGTGATCAACCCAGGTGCAACGGGGTACCTTTATGAGGTGGAGGGTGTTTGTAAGTGGGAACTTGAGCAGTTCGTACAGCATTCCGTCGCTAATCATACGTTAGAGCGTAGGAAAATTAAGCAGCAGTTTGTGGGGGTGTTGTCAGTTTGATTATGAATTGTGTGTGGGTAGTGCTTTGTGGCCGGTGAAGACGCCCATCGATGTTTTGACTATGAGCCAGTTTTTGGAGGTGATTAATAGGCTTGATGCTGTAAACACAGTATAATTTACAGCATTCAAGGTGTTCCGGGTTGAGAGCGTTGCGCGCGTGGAGGTGGCGAAAGTTGTGAGCCACGTGCATTCGCACGCTCCGTTGAGTCAGCTTCCTAGTGGATTTCGCTGCGTCCAAGCTCCTCATACCTGTAAGGTCGACTCTCTTGAATTGGTGTGTGACCGTCGCAGTAGACGTGCTGGTACAAGTCTACCTTGTATCACAAGCGGCGGGTGCGGGTTGTCACACTCTTCGAATGACATCAAGCAGTGCAGTCGTCTTGGTGACGGCTTGCTATCTTCAAGCTCTTACATCTGTTCCTGCTGAAGAGGACTCTTGTCCTTTCTGGACTCCACAACCTATGACCGAACAAAGTCGACAGTCGAGTGCGCACGTTTCTACGCTGTTTGCACCGGCTCGTCCATGCCCGCATGGTATATTCAAGTGCAAACGATTCCAAAGCCGCACATGAAAGGGGACATCTTCTGGGTACCTATGCATCATAACGCGTGGTTCTCTGCGATATTCATAGGTACCTATGTGTATGATATGCCCATATTCGATGGAGTCGACAATAATTGACTAGGTGCTATGGTGACTGAACACAGGTATCTAGCATAATAAGGGACGAATGCGTCCAGAAATGCTTGAGAAACGACGCCAACAGCATCCAAATAAGGTCAGGATAACCACAGGAACCAGTGGTCTCCACAGAGGCAAATTCGACCGCTAAGGATATGGTGTTGCAAAGGGGACCAAATACGCGCGTCCGAGGCTCAAGTGAGGAGTCCGCAAGAGAGAGGCGACTCTCTGCAGCTGAACGAACGGAATATTCTTTCTACTCGGACTCGGAGCGGCAAAGTGAACGGGTGTGCTCGACCTACTGGTAGTCAAAAGTCAAATGCGAAATTGTCCACATACGAGGCAAGTTCCATGGGCAGGTGTGACCATTGTGGCAGGGAGCACATATACGCCAGTCCAAGTTTGTCAATGGTTCGCGCCTAGTGCGAAGGAACCAGCGAGAATGCGGGATGTAGAGGGTGAAGGTGCGGCCTACGATGACGGATAGAGCACGACATGAGGGTCGACAGAGTAGTCGGCGATGCACTTTGGAACCTAGCTTGATAGTCCCTGATTCCACGCAGAATCAATCCTTCAGACTGCCGTCATCCTTTTCGTTTGCGTTCGGGTTGACTTGCTGACCAGCGGTTATGGGGCAAACCGGAAAGTTCGGACCTCTAAGTGAGAATAGCCAGGATAGTTGTGAAAGCTGGTATGGATGGTGTACGGAACCTTGTGTGGGCAAAAATAGCAGGGTTGTGCCGCGTGGCCGCTTTGGCGCGTCCGGACTAAACGAATTCGCGCTTTGTGGCATACATAACCACTTCCGGGCCCCCTGCGATACATTTGCAGACTGGGTAGTTTGATTACAGTTGGTGATACGTCACCACCAGGCAGTTGGCAATGCCGGTTCATTGTCGCGTCTTGGTCCTGGATTTGTGTACAGCACGGCATAACCCTAGCCGGTGACCACCAGCCATTCACATAGGACCTTTATTGAGTCCTTCAGCCACAGCACAGATTAGGGAAATGATGCAGATCATTGCAATGGCCGTGCGTTTACTCGGGGTATGTGTACCCTACCTCGGGCATGCAGACTATGGCGGGTCCGAGAGAATGGGTCGAGAGAACAACGCGGAAGCAGCAATAGTGGGCTGTTCGTCAGTAGTATTTGCAAGGTTACAAGCTGACTGTCGGCTTGGGGAAGACAACGCCGGTTCGGATCGATCCCAACTGCGGAGCAGCTGTCCATGTTCCATTGGCGTTCTATGAGCCACACATCAATATAGGTAACCAATATTTGTGGGTAGCATACTGTGTATACGGCCTGGGCAAGGTAGATATTTTGCACAAGGAGTAAATCCCCCCGCTCGGTGACTCCGAGCGGGATCGACATTGAGAGGTCCATCCGAGAAACGCGAACCAGTACTGCCATTTTTACGAGTACATCAGTATATGTTAGTGCCACGGCACTAACAAAGTGCCGGAGGGGTCGTTGCGCAGGGTCAAAGGGTGGTGGACACGCGTGGAGCGACAACCTCGATAGGCTATAGGAGCCATGTACAGCTGTCCGATATTGCCATACACAAATTTGAAAGATCTAAAGCATGCAAGCAATAGCGGAATGTACCGCGGAGGAGTTTGTAGCGGCCTGAGGTTTCAAGGGCAAGCCGCCAAGCTCACCGCAACGTCAAGGTAAATTTCTCGGGGGGACCATTCCAGTATGGCATCTGGCGAAGTTAATGGACGAGTAGCAGAGTGTGACTATGTACGTGTATTGTCTCAATACACATGTGGACCGGTATTGGATGGAGCCACGAAGCGGTGGGTGACCGACAAACCTCGAGCTAGTCATTGCCTCGAGTGTTGTAAGACGAAGGATATAGAAACGAGGTCGCGGTCGGCGGTAGCGTGTTGTCTTGTTGGGTGAGATGGGATGATCTACAACAAAGGCATGAAGTGAACGTGACCGACTCGTCCGATTGTTCCATTCCTCTCTGTAACACGTCGCAACGGAGTCGCACCTACGCGGAGGACGTGGGTGAGAGTTGACGGTGACTTCCCCGTATGGCGACGTCACGCCTCGTCAGTCAGGAACGAAATCCTGCTCGACTCTGCCTTTTCTACTCGCCAGATCTTTGGCGAGCCGACCTATTCGCCAATCGCTACGACTGAGGCGTCGTCCTGACGTACCTCTCGGGAGAAAGTATCGAGACTCACTGAAGGGCCGTTGTCCCATTGCTTTCCAACATCCGCAAAACGAAACGGACCTAGCTATCGAACTCGGTAGGCGTTCTGCTTCCAGGTTCCTACGTTTGCTGACGAGTCTTGGCTTTTTGTCGGTGTGGGTGGTGTGTTGCCCGCTCGCCGAACGTGTGCAACACGAAGCTCACAAGCCCCGGTGCAGCCGCCCGTCTTCTGGAGGCTTGCCTTTCCAATTGTTACCTCTCCGGGCTATCGACCTATCCTCAATCCCAGCAACATCTCGACTCAATTTCATAACCACACCGATTCCTTCCCTTCCCTTTTCGCCCGTCACACTTCGCCCAACAAAGACGCTTGGGACTCCTTATACCCTTCCCAATTCCCCTGCCTGTCAAAAATGGCCTTTCCAGAACGACCCCGAACTCCCCAACCTCCTCAGGCGTCCCAGAGTGGTCTTCGCACACCTCCAGATCAAGAAATGGTGGATCAGGGTCCACAAGCACAACCTTCGCCGCGTCCGACTCTGCCATCGGCCACGTCTGACTTCGCCTTATCTGTTACATCTACACAAGCTCAACCGTTTTCCTCTTCAGCCCCTGCATCGCCTTCTACGTCTCTCATGGCGATCGACGATCCGATGTCGAATGGAAGCCCTTTCGGCTCCCCCTCCGCCTCCTCCATAGCCTGGAATTATATGTACAACTATCAGAATGGCTCGCAAGGCCCATTCGGTGCTGCTGCTGCTCATACCTTACTGAGGAAGCTCAGAAGACCGAGCCTTCTTGGCCTGGGCGGCCCTGGTGCCACCTCTGCAGGAAACGCCAGTCCCTCGGGCCTGGGTAGTAGGATGAATAGCCCGCTTGTCTCTTCATTCACCTCGCCTTTTGCGTTTGAGGCGCCGTCAGGTTCGGGGTCCAGCAGTGGAACTGGGTCGTCTCGGGCGTCATCCAGTAGACTCCAAACGCATTTGCAGCGGGCGGCCACTCAAGTAGAGGAGGAGGAAGAAGAATATACACCGGTACTATTGACGTATGAACCCTCTTCCTCCAGAAGGCAGCGAGATATGGATCGAGATCCCGTGTCCACAGGCTCGACAACAGCCTCACCCAGGAAGCACAAACATCGTGTCTCCAGATCAATGTCACCGTCCACCCCGCCACCACGGCTTCTCGAACTGGGAAGCAACGACACTTCAAATGGAAAGAACAGTACCTTACGGAGACCTACCTCCATGCTAAGACGATCATCCTCCTCGAGCTCACTCAACGACCTACCGTCATCCAGCAGGGTCCCTCAAACCCCAGGTAGCGGTCTCTCACAACAGCGTCCTCTGGCAATCCCCCGGCTACGAAACATTATTTCCGAGTCCAACGCGGCCGAGATTGAAGTCAAGTCCGAGGCCAAGTTCCGGAGGTTTGTTGCCTCCCATGCCGAGATTCCAGCTCCTTTCAAGAGCTATCCTCGGACACCACGATCTCGGGCTGGTAGCACCACGGGAACGCCTGTAGGGGGGATGAGGACAATGGTTTGGCCAACAGAACGCGGTCGCTTCCCTGAAGAGGCGTGTGTAGACGATGAAGAGATCGATGAAGACGACTCTGCCGACAGTGAGGATCTTGAACAGCCAAGTGACACCGGAGGGGCCGCGATGAGCTTGACCGAGGAAGGGCCCCTATCGATCTCTTTTGGAGGAGGCTTGTCCATTCACCGTGGTTCCAGTGGGAGCCTGGGAGGCATGCTGGAAAGTCCTGCCGGAATGGATGTTGATGTCGCAATGGGAAGCTGGGTAAGCCAAGCCCGTAGACCCGTGCTTAGCGGCTCTCTTACGCACAGCCCACAGATATCGGCTTCTCCCCCGATCAGTATTCACGGTGGAAACGGAAATGGAATGAGTATGAGCAGCGGTTCGACACCTAATTTATGGAGGCACACTCCGCCTCCAACGGCAGCAGGGTCTTCGAATCGGGTGGGTAAACGTAAATGTGAGTGGCGAAATCCATTTGTGGACATGAGGGCTGGTGCTGATTCCAAATTGACAGTGGAGGACAGGTACGAACCGTATCCGGCGGCAAAGCGTCGTGCAGTTTCTCCCGCAATATCCATCTCCCCGTACCATTCGCATCCGTCTCTTGCGTCACCCATCACTCTTCCTCGCTCTCCTATTACAGTATCTCGGCCATTGCCAATGTCTACAACCTCCTCTCCTGTGCTGCGTCCCGTGGTGCGTTTACACCACGGTAGCACTCCATCCATAAGTGGTGGGGCCGCAGGCGGTGGATCAGGAGGGATCGGATTGATGGGTATGGGTGGGACTCTAGGGATCGGCGTGGGCCCGAATTGGAATAATCCAGGAGGCAATGCGACACCGAAATCAGACGAGAAAGAAGTCACAGGTGCGGGTGATGGCGTAGGGAGCCTGAGGCTTTGAACTTCGAACCTGGAGAGGCATAAGATACAGGTTAGGTTCGACAAGCAAGCTGTGTACGCTCTACTAATTTTGGAATGACTACATATGTGACGACATGGACTTTGTGAGCACTCTGATCAGATTTTTTCTTCCCAAGGGTCGCTGATGACCTTGTCCCGTCTAACAACAGATGCGACCCTTGCGATGAACCAATACTATATTATATTGCAACTGCATCTTCCTCCGGAGGACATGATGTGTTCAACGTTGGACCTGGTGCTATGCCGGACGTGCCTATTTTTGATTACAATGAAGCTTTTTGTGGCCCAGAAAGAACTCGGGACTCGAGAGGCAATGCAGGCTCACGAAGCTCGGTCAACTTGGCGTGTTGTGCGTGAGCAGTTGGTCACACGATGCTGTGCGCTGGGCTGTGGAAGGCTGCTTCCTCACCATGGGCTAGAATATGCCATCGCCGTCGTCACCGGTCGAGGGCGAGGGGTCATCAACCTTGTTCTCCGGAAATCCGTGGCTGGTGAAACGGGAGATGGGGGGACGTTGAGTGCGAGTGTGATTGATAGTGTACCACCAATTCAACTTGGTTCAGACATATGATCTCTTGTCAAAGTGTGATGGGATGAAATGGCGATGTTGGCCCGGTATTGGTCGAACGAGTCCGGTATGAAACATCCGGTCTTTGGAGGAGGGGAAGGGAGGCGCGGCGTCTCGGCCGTTATCACCGTCCGAGTCCCCATTCGTTTGATATTTGGCTGGGTCACGCATCCTATCGTAGTCCTCATCTCCTCCCCCTTCTCCCTTCCGCCGCGCTTCCTCATAGGTTGACACGGCACTTCCCATCGTCACCATGGCGCAGACAGTACCGCACCACCATTCTTTCCAAGCCCTCAACCAGACCTTCGTCGTTGACGCTGAGTACCAGTTCGTCAAGGAGCTTGGGCAGGGCGCGTACGGATGTGTCGTCGCTGCGAGGCATAAGCGAACTGGCGAGGGATGCGCCATTAAGAAGATTACTAGTATCAACACCAAGGTATGCCATTCGAGCCTTGCACGATTCATTCCAATGACCGGTTGATGTCTTGCAGAGGATCCTCACTAAACGGTGTTTGAGAGAGATCAAGTGGGTGCCACGTCGTCTCCCATGTTCTATCCTGTTCCCTCATGGTGTGTATGTTTCGCTATAGATTGTTGCACCACTTCCGTGGGCACAAGAACGTAAGTACCCCGGTTTACACTGCTCTGCCTCCCTTCGGCTGACCCGGACTTTCGGATTTAGATTACTTGCTTGTACGATATGGATATTATTTTCGAGCCTAACGGCAACTTTAATGAAGTATACCTCTACGTACGTTCCCAACATGGTTCCTCCCGAATGTACTGATGCGCTCGTCCTTCACAGGAAGAATTGATGGAGGCCGATTTGCACGCTATTGTGAGTGACATTTGCGTATAGCCCGTCCCCCGCTCGCTAAGTCGCAATAATCACAGGTGCGATCTGGTCAACCCTTATCCGATGCCCACTTCCAGGCAAGTGTTCTGGAAGGACTCACCATTCTGGCGCCAACTGAACAGCCCCCTTCCCCAGAGTTTCTTGTACCAAACCCTTTGTGGCCTCAAGGTCAGCTTCCTAACCTTCGGTCCATTTTACCCATCTCTATCGACACTTGTGGCTCACTTACCCGCATCATTCAGTACATACATTCCGCCAATGTTCTCCACCGTGACTTGAAACCCGGCAACTTGCTTGTCAACGCCGATTGCGAGCTCAAAATTTGTGACTTTGGTTTGGCACGTGGTTACACGCCCGCAGGGGGAACAGCCCCACCTTCCAAGGCGGCTGGGAACCAAGGTTTCATGACCGAATACGTTGCCACCCGGTGGTATCGTGCGCCGGAAATCATGTTGAGCTTTGCTAATTATGTGAGTCATTCTCACCCTTATCGCCTTTACAGAAACTGATTCTAGTGCTTTAGACCACAGCTAGTACGTTGAGAGGAGACAGTGAAACAAAGGCAGACTGGTCTGACACTTCCCTTCTAGTTGATGTGTGGTCTGTTGGCTGCATCCTCGCCGAGCTCTTGGGTGGAAAGCCGATTTTCAAAGGGAGGGAGTGAGTACCCGAGCTCTTGAAGTGTGAGAGCCTTGACTGACTCTTGGACTAGTTACGTCGACCAGTTGAATCAAATCCTTCATTATCTAGGAACGCCGAGCGAGGACACTCTCCGCCGCGTTGGCTCTCCTCGTGTGCGTTTACTTGCTCTGGATGTCCTTCCAGACAGGCTAATTCAGTCGAACACTAGGCCCAAGATTACATCCGGTCACTCCCAATCAAGCCTCGTATTCCGTTTGCGACCCTCTATCCCAACGCGAACCCGTTGGCGATTGACTTGCTTTCCAAGATGCTCGCGTTCGACCCCGCGAAACGTATCTCTTGCGAAGATGCCTTGAACCACCCGTACTTGGCAGTCTGGCATGACCCCAACGACGAACCCGTTTGCCAATCTGTAGGTGCCTGACTTATCGTGAGCGATGTGTTGCTCACGCCTCACTTTAAGAAATTCGATTTTGCCTTTGAAGAAGAAGAAAGCATGGAAGGCATGAAAAAGATGATCGTGGAAGAGGTGACTGGTTTCCGTTCGATGGTCCGAGCGCAGGCTCGAGCTGCAGCCGGGCGCAAGGCTCAGGACCCGTAAGTCTATCCGTCATT
>WSTW01000030.1:0-41475 GCA_019632305.1 Tulasnella sp. 403 | reverse complement strand
TTCCGTTCGATGGTCCGAGCGCAGGCTCGAGCTGCAGCCGGGCGCAAGGCTCAGGACCCGTAAGTCTATCCGTCATTTCATGCCAAGAGCGATACTGAGCGTCTGATCTAGATTGGCGATCCCATCCCGCGAAGACATCATCTCATCCCCTGTGGTCGAGAATGCTCCCGCTAATGGAGCTACATCCAGCTTTACGGCACCTGGGGCAGGCCCGAACTCGCCCATCGTTGAGGATCCATCAGAGCAACTTGAAAGGGAACTCGCCGGGACGCACATCGATCGCAGTGGGGTAGCTTGATTTCCTTTGATCCCCTTCGCCCCTCCTTCAAACCTCAAGGTCGCCGGCATTTACCACATGTGGTAATGCGATGGTGGCGGGGTAATCAATATCATTTCTCTTTCAAACTTCTAAGTCTAACTGATGAAAGAACTAGTCTCACGTATCCCTCTTTCCCCGCTACCTTCCGCGTCTGCCGCTTTATTATTTTGAAATACAGGAAATGGAATTACTGAACCGGATGGGCTTACTGCAAGGACGGAGCAGCGGGACGCTTACAAGGGATGAGAGATCACGTGCAGCCGATTACTATGCCCACTCCTATTCACTCCCTGCGGGCGGGCGGAGGTCGTTATCTGATGATCGCAAGTCCAAAGCCACTCGGCAACTCCCATCAGTTCCTTCGGCGGCCGGTCCCTCAAAATCAGCGCGCCCCCTTCCAGTTCCACCACCAGCCAACTCTCAAACCTATTCGCACGAAGAACAGACCTTGGTCGAACACGAGGACGGCGCCCTTGAAACCCATCGACTCCTTCGCCCCCCATCAGTCTCACCACGACCCGTTTACAGCCCCGATCCCACCATGCACACCTCCTTCACCACAAAAGCTGACTCGGGTCACGGTTCTCGCTCGCTGGACTCTTATTCAAAAACCGCCGCAAGACCTCAACGGACGGCTATCCGGTCGAGGGAAATTGCGGATAGGGCTTCTTCGCGATCATCATCCTCGCGGCGACAGGCGGGATTTTGGAGATCGTGTTGTGGTTCCTCTCGTCGGGGACGAGACGAAGATGGGTATCACTGATCTTCATTTGGTATCTCGGTCCCTGTATTATATTTCGTATTTATGGTTTTCTTCTGTTTTGGTGCAATTGCTTCCGATCGATGTCAGACTATCGCGCGTATTGTCCAGCAGGTAAGCCCAGCGCCAAACGAAGGGACAACTGTGCGGGCCACTGGTAGGGTCGGTCTACTGCGGGTCGAGCTTTTGAAACGGGCGCTTACTTGCATCGATCAGGGTGCAATCATATGCGATAAATTCCTCATCCTTACACGTGTTGTGATCCATTCCATGACTACCTCGGGATCCGTATGCCCTCCTTTGAAGGAAACCCTACTGGGGATCTAATCCTTGTGCCTCTAGCGGTCGGCCCTGCGTGGTCAAGGGTATTCTCCCTGAGGTTTCCAGATTCCATTGACCCCTGTAAGCAAGACGCTCCTCCCGGACGTATTCCCCCCAGAAACAAAGCAGAACTCTTCCTCGATTTCCTCAAATTCGGGCTGAAAACGGAGTTTCCCAGGTCGCATCAAAGGCCAGTTCTTATGAATACCGACATCTAGATTTGTTCCGGAGAACCACTTCCTCAGAGGATGCTTCATCGGTCCACGGACGTCTTTGCCCTGGCCAGGGCAAATTGCAACCCAGAGACTGCTCCACAACAGCGATTCTAGATCATCGAAACATAGAGCTCGAGGATGCGTGTCCCCGGGTTCAAGTAGAAGGTCGATGGCCATAAAGGGAGGTATCCCAGCGAGGCGAGGGGTTGTGTAAGGTGCGTCTGTTACGCCGATATATTGCATAGGATTGGTGTCAAGCATCTTGGGTTGGAATTCTTCAATGACCTCGTGGTACAGATGGCCACTGCGGATACTGAGATGTCGGGCCTTGGGTACGCCAAGGCCGTAGAGGAACGGTAGCGTCAGAAGGTCGAAAGGTGTTCAAAAGGCATGGCGCCAACCTGTCTCAAAACACTTAAATGCGATCTCGAAGTATTCTTCTGCACAGCTACTGTCTCTTGCTGCTGTGACCCAATCCCACTCCCTTCTACGGATCACGACCTGCCAGCTAGACTTGACCACTCGGACCCTATCGTCCTTGCCATTTGGTTTTCCTCTGTATACCATAGTCCCGGGGCGCTGGAGCGGATGTCAATAAGATCCTGCGTGTAGCTTTCTGTCATGAGATGCTATCACTGTCGCACCTTATTGTTCATAGTACACATCCAGTGGTTGTCACGTCCACCCAGATCGGGAATGAGGAGATAATGATTGTGTGGTTATTAGCAGGTTGAAGTATTTACATGTGACACACGAACGGCTTCCACACGGGCTTCCTCCTCAGAAATTTGCTGCGATTCTAATCCCAATGCCTGAAGCAGTGCAGCGTGAGTGATCAAGGGGATCTTCTCCGAGGTTTCCAAATCCCATCGGTAATCCTGACGCCGACGTTCCTTCCGAGAGTATTCGTCAAAGAAATGTTCGACGAAATTTTGGACTTCTGCCGCGATGTCCTCGAATTCGGGCTGGAAACGGAGGTTCCCAGCTTGCATCAAGACCTTGGACTTATGTGCACTGATATCTGCGTTTGTTCCAGAGAACCACCCCTTTAAAGGGTGGTTCCTTACTCCACAGACCTCTTTGCCATCGTGACAGCAAGTCGGAATCCAGACAGCGCACCACATCAGTGATTCTAGATCAAAACGGAGAGGATGCATGTAGCCGATTCCATCTAGAAGGTCGATGGCCATGAAAGGGAGGGTTCCAGTGAGGTGTTGAGATGTAGGAGGGCCGTCTGGTATACTGGTGAACCGCGCATGGTCGAAGTCAAGTAACTTGGGTTGCAGCTTTCCGTTGATCTCCTTGTATCCAAGATTGCCAGTGCTAATATCCCGATGACGAATCCCAGCTGCATCAAGACAGTAAAGAGCTACAGAGGCATTTCAGTGTCAAACCGTTGGGACATGTCTCGGAAGATACCGTACTGACCTGTCACAAAGCCTCGCACGAGCTCCAAGAACAGCCTGCCGTTGGAGATTTCAGTGAGAAGCCGGACACGTTCGGTCACAAGCACACGCAGCTCGCGATCCTCCGATCCGTTCGGTTTGGAATGGTGACGACGGAAACCTTCTGACAGTTTCCTATAAACACCATGGCCGTGCACTGCGACAAGGTACTCTTCTGGACAGCCCTTTTTCTTGGCAGCCGCGATCCATTCCCACTCCTTCCCGCGGGTGACGACCTGCCAGCTGAGCTTGATCGCCACTTCGTCGTCCGTACCGTCCTGCGTCCCAGTGTACACTACTGTTCCGCGACCGACGATGCCAAACCGGACGTCGATGGTATCCAACAAGGTGTACGTGACCAGCTGTTCTCGGTTGGTGCTATCCTGGCACCTAATCGTCCAGTTCTGCAAGTTGACAGGTGCCAGGTAGTCATACGACCCCGGCTCAATACCAGGTGGGGGTTGCAGGTCTGTATTGAAACCAAGTTGTTCATCGGTTGCTGTTGAAATCGCAATGATGTATCGTGCAAGGAAAGGAAAGGACCGGCGAATATTGAAAGATTCAGTGCAGATGGCCCCGCTACGGTCATAGTACCATAGAGTAGCTTCCAAGCGGTCCAAGAGTAGACCGAACACCCAACGACGGTTTCCGACGGCACAAATCGTCTCCATCGCATAGCTTGCTAGCTGTACCTCATCTACCGTCCATTTCGAGGGTACTATCATAGCTGTCGAGGAGGACGCATGTGAAGAGCTTTGGCGCTTGCCTGACTTGGACGTCTCGGGAGTCTGGCGGAAACGTTTCGTAGGGGGCGGTGACGACCGTCCAGTTCCATTGTTTGTAGGGCCATTCTTTGACTCAGATTGAGTACTCCTTTTTCTTTTTCCGTTGGTACTATTACTCCCGGCTAGCACATCGTTCTGCAGTTCCTGCGGGACAGCATCGTTGTCGGCAGAGCAGGAGAGCTTGTGTTCGACGCACAAGAGAGTCGTTCTCCATTCAAATCTTGCCCTGTCGGATTTTGTTGCTCCCTCTCTAGCGATCCTGTCTAGTTCGAATTCTTCTTCAGGATCTTTGACTAGAATACCGAGTCCATCTGGCTTCCGAGAGGATCCAGTCTTTCCGACGCGCACGCCGCAGTGGTACGACTCGGGTCCTGATAGATATGTCCGGCCCAGGCCATAGAACTTGACCGTGCGTTTGCGGAGATCTTTGAAGCGCTCGGTAAACTCGTTCGTAATCGTGTTGCAGAGAGTCGCAAAAGGAGTATACGTATCGATCTCTATGCGTGCGGAATCAATCGAGTCGAGCAGGTGCCTGATGTTCTCATCGTCCTTGATGTCGTTGCACATCGTCTTGACTTCTTCCTCCACATTGTCATTGTCAAAGGCTAAACCCTTAAGGAACTCCGCCGGTGGTACTCTCTGTAGAGTTGATTCGAGATCGGAACGAAGGTTGGGATCGACACTGTCGCGTGTATGAGCCAGGTGTGCTTGGGAGCTAACTCTGGTTTTGATTGGTGTGGTGGTCGGTGGTTTGTATGGAATAGGGTCACCCTAAGAGATGTCAAGAGCCGCATCGAATGCGATGAAAGGATACTCGAACCTGACTAGTGGATTTTGAGTTACCCGCTGACATGTAAAGAGGTTGTGTGGTCGTTCATGTGGTTGTGTACGTTCAACTGTCTGTCGACCGGTTTTCCCACCCCTCGGCCAGCGTTCGTTACCACGGACGGGTCAGCTGCCTGTCACCACCACCCAACCCAAGCCCGCTTACGCTTATCACTGTTCTCTTTGGCCCGAGTTGGATTGGAGGCGCGGATATCTTACCTTCAATATGAATCGATGCTGGTGCAATCGTTAACCAGCGTAAGAGCAATCCGGGCAGCACCATACTAATATTACTCACTATTAATAAGAATGGAAAACTCAACTCGCGACGCGGGTGAGCTCAGTTGAGGGAAACTCTTGGCGGGGGCGGAGCGTCCACCAAGCCTGAAACTTTGTCGGCCTGACTCCACGTTCACCTAGACGCGTATGAGGTTCTCGCACTCACCGATCGTTGCGAATGCCCAACCAAGTGTGACTATGGTAGCATCTCGGAGCGGGAAGGAACATTCAAGCTGCAGGATGCCCTCGATGCACACCCTCTCCTCGTTGGTCGCACAACTACGTCATGCGCAAGGAAACGAGACCATATACTAGTGGTTAGACGCAGGCCGCTACTTACGACCCTGAAGAGGGAGGAGGAATGGATCACGGGGGTGAAGGACGAAAACTGTCCAGAAGGATACCTCATCATAATTCGTGGCCATGGTGGTTACGGGAAATTATCGGAAGGCCTGCGCAGTCACCTTGCAATACACCCTAGACCGAACGGACTCGAGGGCCTAGTGACAGGTCGGGGCAAGGAAGAGGTGACTGGCTTCCGTTCGATGGTCCGAGCGCAGGCTCGAGCTGCAGCCGGGCGCAAGGCTCAGGACCCGTAAGTCTATCCGTCATTTCATGCCAAGAGCGATACTGAGCGTCTGATCTAGATTGGCGATCCCATCCCGCGAAGACATCATCTCATCCCCTGTGGTCGAGAATGCTCCCGCTAATGGAGCTACATCCAGCTTTACGGCACCTGGGGCAGGCCCGAACTCGCCCATCGTTGAGGATCCATCAGAGCAACTTGAAAGGGAACTCGCCGGGACGCACATCGATCGCAGTGGGGTAGCTTGATTTCCTTTGATCCCCTTCGCCCCTCCTTCAAACCTCAAGGTCGCCGGCATTTACCACATGTGGTAATGCGATGGTGGCGGGGTAATCAATATCATTTCTCTTTCAAACTTCTAAGTCTAACTGATGAAAGAACTAGTCTCACGTATCCCTCTTTCCCCGCTACCTTCCGCGTCTGCCGCTTTATTATTTTGAAATACAGGAAATGGAATTACTGAACCGGATGGGCTTACTGCAAGGACGGAGCAGCGGGACGCTTACAAGGGATGAGAGATCACGTGCAGCCGATTACTATGCCCACTCCTATTCACTCCCTGCGGGCGGGCGGAGGTCGTTATCTGATGATCGCAAGTCCAAAGCCACTCGGCAACTCCCATCAGTTCCTTCGGCGGCCGGTCCCTCAAAATCAGCGCGCCCCCTTCCAGTTCCACCACCAGCCAACTCTCAAACCTATTCGCACGAAGAACAGACCTTGGTCGAATACGAGGACGGCCTTGAAACCCATCGACTCCTTCGCCCCCCATCAGTCTCACCACGACCCGTTTACAGCCCCGATCCCACCATGCACACCTCCTTCACCACAAAAGCTGACTCGGGTCACGGTTCTCGCTCGCTGGACTCTTATTCAAAAACCGCCGCAAGACCACAACGGACGGCAATCCGGTCGAGGGAAATTTGCGGACAGGGCTTCTTCGCGATCATCATCCTCGCGGCGGCAGGGGGGATTTTGGAGATCGTGTTGTGGTTCCTCTCGTCGGGGACGAGACGAAGATGGGTATCACTGATCTTCATTTGGTATCTCGGTCCCTGTATTATATTTCGTATTTATGGTTTTCTTCTGTTTTGGTGCAATTGCTTCCGATCGATGTCAGACTATCGCGCGTATTGTCCAGCAGGTAAGCCCAGCGCCAAACGAAGGGACAACTGTGCGGGCCACTGGTGGGGTCGGTCTGCAGGTCCAGCTTTTGAAACGGGCGCTTACTTGCATCGATCAGGGTGCTCATCCTTACACGTGTTCTGATCCATTCCATGACTACCTCGGGACCCGTACGTCCTCCTTTGAAGGAAACCCTACTGGGGATCTAGTCCTTGTGCCTCTAGCGGGCGGCGCTGCGTGGTCAAGGGTATTCTCTCTGAGGTTTCCAGATTCCATTGACCCCTATAAAAACGCTCCTCCCGGACGTATTCCCCCGAGAAACAAAGCAGAATCTGTAGGGACTCTTCCTCGACTTCCTCAAATTCGGGCTGAAAACGGAGTTTCTCAGGTCGCATCAAAACCCAGTTCTTATGAATACCGACATCTAGATTTGTTCCGGAGAACCACTTCCTCAGAGGGTGCTTCATCGGTCCACGGACGTCTTTGCCCTGGCCAGGGCAAATTGCAACCCAGACACTGCTCCACAACAGCGATTCTAGATCGAAACGTAGAGGATGCGTGTCCCCGGTTCAAATAGAAGGTCGATGGCCATAAAGGGGGGTGTCCCAGTGAGGCGAGGGGATGTGTGAGGCGCGTCTGTTACGTCAATGTATCGCAGAGGATCGGAGCCGAGTAGCTTGGGTTGAAACTCTTCAATGTCCTCGTAGCCGAGACCGCCAGTGCGGATACTAAGATGTCGGATCCTGGGTGCGCCAAGACCGTAGAGAACTATCGAGGAACGGTAGCGTCAAATGGTTGAAAGGTGTTCAAAATGCCTTGGGCCAACCTGTTTCGAAGTCCTTGAATGCGGTCACAAAATATTCCTTTGCAAGGCTGTTGCTTTTTACAACCGTGATCCACTTCCACTCTCTCTTTCGGGTCATGACCTGCCAGCTGGACTTGACCACGTCGTCCGTGCTCCCCAGATTTTCAGAGTATATTATAGTTTCGAGGTGCTGCAGCAGAGGTCAATAAGATCTTGTGTGTAGATTTCTGTTTTGAGATACCACCACTGTCGCATCTTATCGTCCAGCCCCGTAGATTTCCAGGATCCAGAAAGGAGGTTCACGACCGTGGGTAGAGGTCGAAGGTACGTATTGGAACCATAGATTGATCAATCACTGCTGAGAGCGCGATGGTGTATGGGGCAGGTGCGTGAATGGATTGGTTGGTATCAGAATCCTTCGGGTGGATGGCGTCGTTGCGATCATTCATCATAGCGTGCAAGCGATCCAAGAGGCCGAACATCAGATACCGATTTCCTACGGCAGGTATTTGGTTCTGATGAGAACGTATTTGAGGTTAGTTAGTAGAGTCAGGATGGTCCACCCATACGAGTTTAAAGAAATGGAGTAGTCGTGGTCAGGTTTAGCTAGTGTTCGTCGAGTGCAGAATCCGAGGGGCTACCGTCCGGACTCCGTTCTTGATCCGCCGGGTTTTCCGCCGCGCCTTGGTGTAGGTTCCAAGCCTATAACCCCGTTCACTATTCATATTCATACCATGAGGTAACGATGCAGGTGACATTCATTGTTTTGCGCTCGGGGGGAAAGGGGCTGCACGTGGAACGAACATTGCCGGTCTGTGTACGTTTGTCGATCTGACGCTGGCTCTCGATGTTGTCACGTCCATCCAGGCCAGGAACGAGGGGATAACGACTCTGTAATTATTGGGAGGTCGAACTACGTACACGTGACACTCGAATAGCCTCTACACGGATTTCCTCAACAGAAACCTGCTGTGATCCTAATCCCAATGCCCTAAGCAGGCCTGCATGAGTGATCAAGGGATTATCTTCTGAGGTTTCCAATTTCCATTGGACACCCTTATCAAGACGCTCTTCACGAGTATATTCACGGGAGAAGCAGAGGAGAAACCGTTGGAGTTCCACTTCGATGACCTCGAATTCGGACTGAAAGTCGAATCCCTTTGAATTCGTAAAGAAATTGACCTTAGCTCCACTGACATCTTCATTTGTTCCCGAGAACCATTTTCTTAAGGGATGGGCTCTTGCTCCACAGACCTCCTTTCCCTCGTGACAGCAAGTCAGAATCCAGACACTGCACCACATCAGTGATTCTAGATCAAAACGGAGAGGGTGCATGTAGCCGAGTCCACGTAGAAGGTCGATGGCCATGAAAGGGAGTGTCCCAGTGAGGTGCTGGGACGTAGGGGGGCCGTCTGGTACACCGGTGAACCGCGCGTGGTCGAAGTCGAGCAACTTGGGTTGCAACCTTCCGTTAATCTCCTTGTATCCAAGATTTCCAGTACTGATATCCCGATGCCGTATCCCAGCCGCATCAAGACAGTAAAGAGCTATGGAGGCATTTCAGTTAGTGTCAGATCGCTGGGGCATGTCTCGTACTAACCTGTCACGAAACCTCGCACGAGTTCCAAGAATTGCTTGCCGTCGGAAATTTCAGTGAGAAGCCGTACACGTTCGGTCACGAGTACACGAAGCTCGCGATCCTCGAATCTGTTTGGTTTGGAGTGCGTCGCAAGGTGATGGCGAAAACCTTCTGACAATTTCCCGTAAACACCATGTCCGTGTACTGCGACGAGATATTCTCCAGGACAGCTGTTCTCTTTTGCAGCCGCAATCCATTCCCACTCCTTCCCGCGGGTGACGACCTGCCAGCTGAGCTTGACCGCCACCTCATCGTTCGTACCGTCCCGCCTCCCGGTGTATACTACAGTGCCGCGACCGACGATGCCGAAGCGGACGTCGATGGTATCCAGCAGAGTGTAGGTGATCAGCTTTTCTGGGTTGCTGCTATCTTGGCAGCGAACCGCCCAGTTGTGCAGGTTGGCAGGGGCTAGAGACTCATGCGATCCCGGCGTAATGCCAGGTGGGGGTTGAAGATCAAAATTGAAGCCAAGTTGTTTATCGGTCGCGGTTGAAATCGCAATGATGTATCGGGCAAGGACAGGAAAGCACTGACGAATATCGAAAGATTCAGTGCAGATGGCCCCACTGCGGTCATAGTACCACAGCGTAGCTTCCAAGCGATCCAAGAGGAGACCGAACACCCAACGACGGTTTCCGACAGTACAAATCGTCTCCATCGCATAGCTTGCTAGTTGTACCTCGTCTACTGTCCATTTCGAGGGAGCTATTGTGACTGTCGAGGAGGACGTGTTTGCAGGGCCCTGGCTCTTGGCTGACTTCGACGTCTCGGGAGTCTGGCGAAAACGTTTTGTAGGGGGTGGTGCCGATCGTTCGTTCGTTACATTGTTTGCAAGGTCATTCGTCGACTCAGGCTGAGTCGACCTTTTTCTTTTGCTGTTGGTACCATCACCCTCGGTCGGTCCACCGTTCTGCAGTTCTTGCGGGACAGCATCGTTGTCGGTAGGGCTGGAGAGCTTGTGTTCGACGCATAAGAGAGTCGTTCTCCATTCAAATTTCGCCTTGTCGGATTTTGTTGCTCCCTTTCTAGCGATCCTGTCTAGCTCTAGTTCCTCTTCGGGATCCTTCACCAGAATACCAAGTCCATCTGGCTTCCGAGAGGATCCAGTCTTTCCGACGCGCACGCCGCAGTGGTACGAATCGGGACCTGATAGATACGTCTTGCCCAGGCCATAGAACTTGACAGTGCGTTTGCGAAGATCTTTGTAACGCTCCGTAAACTTGTTCGTGATCGTGTTGCAAATAGTCGCAAAAGGGGTATACGTGTCGGTCTCCATGCGCGCGGAGCCAATCGAGTCGAGCAGGTGTCCGATGTTCTCATCGTCCTTGATGTCGTTGCACATCGTCTTGACTTCTTCCTCCAACTTGTCATCGTCAAAGGCTAAACCCTTAAGGAAATCCGTCGGTGGTACTCTTTGGAGAGTTGATTCGAGATCGGATCGAAGACTAGGATCGATACTGTCACGTGTATGAGCTAGGTGTGCTTGGGAGCTAACTCTGGTTTTGATCGGTGTAGTGGTTGGTGGTTTGTATGGAACAGGGACACCCTAAGAGATGTCAAGAACCGCATCAAGTCCGTTCAGAAGATACTCGAACCTGACTAGTAGTTTCCGAATTGCCCGCTGACATTAAAGAGGTTGTGTGGTTGTGTACGTTCAACTGTCTGTTGACAGGTTTTCCCACCCCTGGACCAGTGTTCGTTACCACGGACGAGCCAACCTATCGCCACCCCCAGGTCCGCTTACCTCTTATAACTACCGCTTGTCAAATTTGTTCTCGTTGGAGGCACGGATACCTCAGCAACGTGTACGCATCCTTGGCCCTGATGCTAGTGCAAACCCGCTTTAGAGCAATATATCCGGGCAGCAAAATACTAATATCACTCACTATTCCCATACCTAGTAAGAGGACCGACTGAATGGAAAGCTCAATCCGCGACGCGGGTGAGTTCGGTGGAGGGAAACGCTTGGCGGGGCGTCCACCAAGCCTGAAATTACTTCGGCGGCCTGACTCCACATTCACCTAGACGCGCATGAGGTTCTCGCACTCACCGATCGATGTGAATGCACAATCAAGTATGATGACGGTGGCACCCCGGGGCGGGAAGGAACATTCAAGCTGCAGAATGCTATTGGCGCACGTCCTCTTCTGGTTAATCAGGGCACTACGCCATACGCAAGAAAACGGGACCATATACTGATGGTTAGACGTGGGCCGCCGCTTACGACCCTGAAGAGGGAATGGGAATGGTTTACGGCAGTGAAGGATGAAAGCGGTCCCGAAGAATACCTCACCATAATTTGCCATGGTGGTTACGAGAGACTATCGGGAGGCCTCCGCCGTCACCTTGCAACACATCCCACATCGAATGGACTCGAGGGTTTAGCGACAGGTCGGGGCAATCCATTCCGGGATGCACTTTCTAGTATCTGAAGTTAGCCTCTTGATAGGTCTCCACCGTCCCGACGTGAGTATGACCCGGCATTGTGACATCCGGACCGGCGACCTTAGGTACCAACCCAAACTACTTGGATTCGACCCTACGCGGTACACCAGCGCAGCAAATGCCGCCCCCACATCCCAGCGCCTCACCGGGGCACCCCCTTTCATGGCCATCGACCTCCTGGATGGGTTCAGCGACGCATATCCTCTGCGCTTCGACCTAGAATCACTGTTGTGGAGTAGCCTCTGGGTTGCGCAGTGTTGTCACAAGGGCGAAGTAGTCCACAGAGCCCTAAGAGAGCATCCTGTGAAGATGTGGCTCTCTGGAACAAATCAAGATATCGGGGCACATAAATTCGTCCTCTTGATGCGACCTTGGAAACTCCGTTTTCAGCCCGAATTTGAGGACATCAAGAAAGAGCTTCGACGGTTTCTCCTTTGCTTCCGCGAGGAATATACTCGCGTTGAGCGTCAAGACGACGACGACTGGACACCGGAAACGTCAGAGAGGACACCGTTGATCACCCGAGTTGGCCTGCTTGCAGCTTTGGAATAGATCTGCAGCGGGTCTCTGATCAACTCTCCCACGTGGAGGCCCTTCGTGCGTTACCTGTAAAGTAGGTGATTTCTATCTCATGCTCACAATTTTTTCGTCTGAATAGATGTGACATCGAGAAAAGGGTAGTCGTTTGGGATATGAACGGGTTTATGATTGATAATTTTTCTGCAAATGAATGATGTACAAAGAAATAGTTGTTTGGACAAATCTGGATGGGATGAAGGGACCACGTGTAGAATTATGAGTAACAATAAGAGCGGCAGATTTGTGTGCAATGCGGTAGTGAAAATAGAGGCGCGAGTCATGATTAGAAGGGCTGGTTAGAGACGAGCAACCATGGAGTCCCCGTGACTAGTTGAGCTAGTGTACTGAGTCGAATAGTATGCTCAGATGTTGCCTCCATGAATAGGAAGAAAATGACTCACCTGAGCGTGCTGGCGATTGCCAAAACCTCCTTCCACTGACTTGGCGAAATTTGCGAGACTTGGCTTTTCAGTTCCATCTATCCGCAGGGTTAGCCAATATATTCAGTATCATAGGGGGGTTAAATTACTCATGAAGCGATGTATCTCCCATGTTAGCGCCCCAAAGTTTACAGGTTGGACATAGCGCTCTTTACTTGGACTTCCGATGCACCGATGCAAACCTACATTGTTGCCATAAGAGAGGGAAATACCACCATAATTAAGAGACATACCACCGAGCCATTTACATTTGTGTTGTTGAGCCGCGTTGCGCATGATTTGTCCCCTCGAAAATCGATACGCCACGGTAGTCCTGTTGTATCCGAAGAATGTTAGCAACCCACGAGACCAAAAGAAAGTTGGCATCGACAAACCCAGTGGATCTACGGATTCACAACACTGCAGGGGATGAGTTAGTATCAAGTCCGATGGCCATGCGGCAGGACGTACATCAAAGAATGCCTATGAACCCACGACGTCTAAGTAATCATACGTTGATTTGATGAAAGACAGCACGAACGTACCGTTAAAGACGCTCCATTGAGCTTGGAGACAAGCCATTCGTTGAGTTCCTGAATGGTTAATCTAATCAGAGCGACGCAATGGCGGAGTAATTCACAGCCACACACTTTGGGGGTGATCTTCCTTCCGTCTGCGGTGAAGATAGCTGACGAAGGCGAGCTGTGAGAGACGTTTCGTCTGAGTTAGAGAAACTTACTTGTTCCTTTGACGCCTTCCCAGCCATTCTTTCCATGCCCACAAACTAGGACAATTGAGTTGCAGAACAACACATGCATTTCGATGCGACACTTACAGATAAGCACGAGCTCGTCGCCTTTTTGGCAACCCTTGACCATTCGCTGAATCGTGTCACACTGGGTATAGTGGTGAACAACGGACGGGTTTGCTGTCACGACCCCAAACTCACAATGTTATCGTATGACGCGTATCGCTTGGGATTGCCGTTAGGGCTGAAGTCCGATAGATATTCACAGGTGTAGAGTTGATCTGGGTATTACCAACGGTTAGTTAATGGCGGAGGTGAATCGGACTATGGCTGACCTAGTAGACGTCGTAATAGCAACTGTTGATCTCCAGATGCTCCCTTGACTGTGCCGTAGCCACGGCTATCCTGATAGGATATTGTGACCTAAACAAGGGGTGAGATACGAGGTGGGAATTCAGGTACATGACGTACTACGAGAGCCCGTTTTTTGGGGTGGCCTGATATGGTGGATGAGCAACCAATACTCGCGAAGGAACTTGGCCCATACCTTCTCTAGACTTTGCAAGTTCACAGAGGCTGCGGAAGTCGTAAGTCCATGCGTGCCACTAGCTACTAGCTAAGGGACTGAACGAGACCCACCGATCCTCGACCTTCTTCCAGTTTTTGTTCATGCCACTCATGTCATTCCGCTTGGGGAGAGCGTCGGGCACAATGACGTGCTTAAGGTCCTGGTCCGAAATGCCCCAGGTAGTAGGAGTGGTAACTGGAGCTAGCATTTGCGGTGGGTGTGGTTTGAGGTGGTTAAAGGAGAGAGGTGCGGGTTTTATTCAGAGCTGACCCGTCACATTACACATGAATTCCCGCAAGCTTTGGACGAACAAGAGTCATGCGGACTAAGCAGCCGTCGAAACAGCGCTCCGCTTGGCGAAATGCGCGCAAGCACAGGCGCGCGTTACGGTTGGGGGCGGCGCGTCGTCCGCATCTGGAGGTGCGCCCAAGAGTACCGTTGGGGAAATAATCGTCACAGCAGGTCGCGAACTCGAGTAGTGCAGCTAGTTCAATTGTAGGAGCTGGTTGAGACAGTAAAAGTAAACCCCAGTCAAGAGTACAATTCGTGATTTCCATTTTCTACATGGACGTTCGGGGCAGAAAAATGCCGTGTCCGTTTACGTTACGTGGCGTGTACGGGACGCGGCAGAGATAACTGTCCATGACGGACGTTGGAGGCGAATGGGGAGAGGGTACGGCGAAAGGAGGGGATAGACGTCGAGGGAGGCAGTTTGGGGGTATATAAGCACAAGTGCTATGATTACAGAGATGATTCTCAGATGTTCCCTAGGTGCCATATATAGCTGCGCTAGGGGCTCGTCCCACTAGCCCCTGAATTGGATCGTTTCCTAGCTTCATCGCTCACATCGGTTACTCCTCCAGCTGATAGAAACGTACAAGGGAAGTAGCCAACCGACGGGTTTTCAAGGGGAGAGGGGGGAACGAGCTGCTTCCACTATGAGGAGCATTTATTCCAGCCGTTCACGCCTTATCGATGAAGCGGCGATTTTTTGTATGCCTTCTGAACGTGCATGCCTTCCAGTAGAATGGCATGTCGACCGAGCTTGCCCCCTTGCAGCAGGGCGGATAAGCCACAACCTTGGGCGGCCGAATACCCAGCAGCCCTAAACGCACAATTTATCTCGCACACTTGATGCTAGTGGCCCCCCATAAGATATGCAGATACTAAGGCGCTCACAGTGCCATGAAAGCACACGGCGAGCCCATATCTGCATCGCAAGCCATGTGACGTCGATCCACCGGCGAGGCCGACTCGAATATTGGTGACCACATAATCTGTCACTCCCTTGGCGCCAGCTTTACGAGAGGACCACCTGGTTTTCGTGCCCTCCAGAACCTTCGGGAGATGGGCGATTGGGCGAGACGCTGTGGGGTACCTCGCAGCAAGTTATTTTAAGCAAATACCCACCAGGCGCCAAGTGTTGGACGTCCTCATGGAAGAGGTGTCCAATATAAAAGAGGGTCTGCTGGGGTGACGTGCCAAAGTGGCCGAATATCCGGAGTGGCGCCGTGAGCCCGCAATGCACCACTGTCCTCTCGGGAAACGGCATGCGGGTATATGATCAAGCTTCGGATGGGCCTCATTTGGAGAACGTGTCTACAAAAGCAGCGACGTGAAGGCTTTGAGCCTGAAACCTGAAAGTGGGGTCAGAGGCGGAGCACAGGTGGTTTGTCATACGGACGTGGTGGTCGCTTTGCCGCCGATTCTTCCTTGCAAGCGCCAGTATATTGGCATATTGTTACGTGCCCTGACGACCGACCATCGTACTGTGGGATTTTGGTGTCCTCGTCGCAGAGAGATGCGGGGGATGGTGGTGGTCTAAGGTTGAATTCTCCGGTTCGACTCAAAAACGCCGTGTGGATGACTTGGGACAAATTCATGTGTACCCCTCCACGCAGGTCCCCCCAACCTCATGCCTCTTTGTCAGCCCGTCGGGGCTCATTTCTACCGGTACAACGGCTAGGTCGACGAACAGATCGTTCCATCTCGTCCGGACAGTACCTGCTTCGATGACACCTTTCAAGAAGCTTAATTCCGGCCTTCCGCATCTCATGAGGGTCACCACACCCGAATACTTTAACCACACCCATGTCTCGGCTCATGCTCCGCTTACGAAACCGCATGCCATAAGTATTTGTCACCCGTCAACGAGTAGCAGTCCGAACCCGAACACCAAGCCCTGTGATAATAGCAACACGATGTCCAGTCCATCAGCTTCAACAACGGCCCATAGGTGAACATTCCTCCTCAAGAGTATCGTCACAAGGACACCCCATTGTACGCGTGGACCCGACGGCATATGAGACATCTTCCATCCACTGCTCGACTACTACGGTTTGACAAACATTACTCCAGAGTCGATATGATTGTTCCTACATGCTTGCCGGCGCAGGAATGTTATGTACAGCTCAGGAAACAAGGGAACGGGACATCTGGCACCACTGCACGTGGCCAAGTTGCTGCTGATCGCTCTTCCCCTTCTCCCCAGCTGTTTTCAAATTTACTTCATGCGGAATTGATGCTTGCGTTGTGGTTTTTCGAGTCTAAGTAGCTGTTCCAGGGCATAATTTCGGACTTGGACTCGGCTTCCCCACTTTTTCAAGACCGATGGTGGTAGTAAGAGAAAGCATGCTTATAAGTCTCTCAAGTTCCAGGGAGATGAAGATGGGTTCGAATCCCGTCTCTATATTCAAGGTGCGCAGGCGAGTCTGGCTTATTGACTCCGCGATTGGCTGCCCGTTTCGTAGTCACAACGAACTGTGGGGACGCGGAATCACGGGGACCTGATAATCCGGGGCGGGCCACATGGTTACCGTTTCCATATCCTCAAACCGCGGGAAACGGCGTGAAGATGTTTTGAGTCCGTAAACTCTCCCCGTGAGGAAACGCAATGAGAAGCCCCGGGGTTTCTTCATTGCATCTTACTCGCGTGGAAGCAACGCGAAAATGATGAGGAGAGAACAGTTTACGAACCCAAACCATCTTTGCGCCGTTTCCCACGGCTTGAGGATATGGAAATCTGGGCTGTGATGGGAGTTGGCCGCCCAACTTCGCAGACAACCGTGCGATCCTCGTTTGGCCTCTCAGCCTCTGTGTAACCACATCCCGCATCTATTGGTTTCCTTTGTTTGCGTGCTGTGCCGGTCTCACTCGAATCAAACTCGGGCATTAAGCTAAATTTGAGGCATCAACATGACAATAGGAGGTCCTCGAGACACTAGCGGACTATACAGGGAAGTAAGGTATAGACGGATTGGCTAGCTGGTGGTTATCGCGTGGTGCGAGTCCGGAAATTGCACGGGGAGATACAAATTAGACGATATGATATGAGAGGTGCCGCCGATTAGTGCGCAAATCCATAGTGTAAAGGAAGTGAGATATTTAGAGAGCCGATTAGAGACGAGGGAGAGTGAGATCGCCGTGGTTTGTCGAACTGGTGTACTGATCACGCGTCCGATACTTCGGTCAGTTACTATGAACAGGTAGAGGACGACGAACTCACTTGAGCAAGTTGTTTCTCGCCCCAAGATTTGCGTATGTCCTCGGCAAGTCCCTGGAGACTTGGAGTTTGTGTCCTAAGGCATTCTGCAAGCGGATGTCAGCAAACACTATCTTCTCTGCACCCAAGGGTCGCCGTACCCATGTAGGAATGGATTGCCCAGGTCAAGGCCCCGCAGCGTATTTCGTTGAGGTTGCGCTCTTTACTTATGCCTTCCGACGCGCCGATGCAGACCTATGGTATATGCAATTATCAGAGAGTCGAAATATTGCCAGGGTAGGAGGTACGAACAACTGAGCCGTTTACGGTCGTGTCGTTCAGGTGCGTCGCATGTGAGTGCCCGTCATCGAAATCAATTCGCCATGGCAGCTCTGTTTTACCCAAGGGGTGTCAGAACTTCTACAGCCCAGGAGCATGAGGTGGTCGTACCTAGAGGGTCCACCGATTCGCAACACTTCCAGGGAAGCAGGTGAGCGTGAGATTCAACTGCGACACAATGCAGGACGTACGTCGAAGAGAGCCTATATCAACGTTAGTTGCAAGAAATGTTGCAAGAAATGGGTGTCAACATACCGTCAAGGATGCGCCGTGAAGGTTGGAGACAAGTAAAGTGTTGAGTTCCTGAGTGAGGAAGCTGTCAGTCATGGTAAAGTGACCCAAGGATAGTACGGTGTTACGCACGTGAGAAGTGATAAAATGTTCGTCCGCAGTGAGGATGCCTGATGATACCACCCGTTAGACAACGGTCGGTTTTCGGGCAAAGCGGGAAACTCACTTGTTCCTTTCGCCTCGTTCCACTCTTTCACGCCATGGCCTGAAACTAGAAGGTATTAAGACACAGAACAATTAAGACGTCCATGGTGGATGTCACTCACAAACGAACACGAGCTCATCTCCCCTTTGGCAGTCCCTAACGAGCCGCCGGATCGCGTCGCGCTGGGCACGGAAGGTGAGTAACCGATACGTCCGCCACCAAAGCATTAGACTCACAATGTTCTCGAGAGAAGCATATCGGTTGGAGTTAGGACCGAGATGGGAATCGGACAGGAACTCGCAAGTATATGATTGATCTGAACCCGGTCACGGTCAGCGACGGATGGGCAGGGGTGAAGCGAACTGCGGCTGACCGAGAAGACGTCGTAATTGCAATTGTAAATCTGCAGGCGACCCCTGGACCGTTTTGTATTTGGTGGATTGCCGATAGGACACTGTTATCTGTAAAAGGTGAGCTGCGGACGAGAAAACGCGGAGTACGTGGCATACAATAAGAGCTCGCTTTCTTGAGTGGCCTACGTGCGGTAATGAGGAACTGGTATATGTGAAGCGACGTTATCCATACCTGTTGAACGAGCGTGCTCTCGAACTTCTCTTAAACTGGAGACATCATGAGCTTTCGCTACGTGAAGGTGGAGACCAAAAGTAACGTACTGGGGCTCTACCATTCGCCAGCTTTCAATGATTCTCGTAGTGGATGACCATTGTGGGACGGGGCCGGCCAAGAGTATACGTTGAAGCTCGTCGCTTGAAGCACCCCAGGTTGCAACTCGCATCGTAGTGGTGGTGGTAGTGGTTGAAAGTACGAGGACAACCACAACCCGACGCGGCTTTTATTCGTTGGGGAACGGCGGCGCACTGCCATTTGCGTAACCTGACTCCAAGCTTCCCGCAAGGTTTTCTCGCAGCACGAAAGGACGCCTGCTAATTCCCGCTGTATCCCAGGCACGCGAATTTGGGGACAGCAGAATGCTCGCTGACACTGGCTGAGGGCAGGGAGGTGCAGGCCGCCATAAGGAAGTGTGCCGTGGTTCTTCTTTTGGAAAGTTTGGACGCAACAGGCTGCAGCCACTCCTCCATCACAAAGTCGCCTGTTGCAGAGCGTGCTTGAGAGAGCGCAGAAGAGCCTCAGTCCAAGGTGTAACGCGTTGGATAGAATATAGAAACATTCTACGTGAACTGCGTTAGGGGGGATCTACAAGCTGGGGTTACGTGATGCGGGGAAACTCGTGCAGGTGTTGGTCAGACATAGCAGAAACGTTGGTCTGAGATGGACTTTGGTATTGGGAGCGAGGCAGCAGGACGAGGGGTTCGGTGGAGAGGGGAAGCGGCTGATAGGTAACGAAGGGCAGTTATATAAGAGCAAGGGCCATAGTGGTGTGCAGATAATCCATTGTTACCGCATACGGATCCAGGCTTGTCCGAAGAGTGCCTGACGGACCCCATCGTTTCCCATCTCAATCGCGCGCAATCCGACACCATTCGAGGCCGATGAAAATGTACCAAGGCAGCAGTCAACCGACAGAATTCGGGGGGAAGAAGCGAGACCGAATCGCTTTCGCGATGGGGAGCATTTATGCCTCCCTTCTGTTATCTCATCGATGCTGCACGCAGCAGGCAACCATTTCCAGCGTGTACCCAGGCCTCATATATGGCAACTTGTCGCACGAATAGTGTCATTCGCCTGTCTGCGGTCCGGGTTGTGGCGGGATATGCCTGCAGGCAACCGCGTTCTGCGAAGCCAGACAGCCAAAGGCCAAGGAGCAAGAGTCACCACATACGTGGCATTTCTGGTGATTTTCGCCAAACCAACGGCACGTCGTACTAGCGGCGCCACAGGCGAAGTGAATGTACTGCATGCCTGCCAAATTATGGTTAACACGCAGTCATTCCCTTTGTCAAGAGGTCCAAAGAAACGTGGTACCCGTACACGCTGGTTTTCCCTCGATGGCGCCTCGGAGGGGAGGTCGCCACGCCCCCCGAACCATCAGGCAGTGGGTGCAGCCTGCCCGGGGCCCTCTGGGCTTGTGGGAAGTCGCCAATGTATTTTGACAAGTTCTTGCGGTTAACTGTGACTTTCTGGGTGTTCTACACCTCTTCTATCAGAGGGTTAGCCTCAGAGGAAACAAGCACGCTGGCGTGGTGTCCGATTGGGCAAGCTGTGATATTTCGGGTGGTTTCACGTCGCCCAAGTCTGCCTCACATTCCATACCTAGAACACGGCTCCAATGCGACGTAGCTTGGATGAGCGTATGGCCTGAGTTTGAGGGCATCAGAGATGCTCTCTTGGGAGACATGACCGGGAAAACGCCTGACCGGGTTTGGAAGGAGAGTGGTTCGATGTTGTCATGACAGTAACGTCGGACTACCCTCCCCGAGGTTGCCAGTCTAGGAAGGTCCTCTACTACCAGTCTTGTCGTTGCCGATGTCGAGGGCGGTAGGGTGTGACGGACCTGTGGCGGGATGGCCACTAGCGGTAGAAAGAAATCACGATCTCGGGCGACTCATATTTTCGGAAGTCACCATGGAACAACCCACGCGACGTATAAACTCTTCACGCGCCCTGTGTACATTGTACCAATCACAATAATGTCGGTGAAAACTCCTGTCCATACCGGGACTGGGCCTCAGGAAGTTGGACCCAGTCGTCTCGTTGAGGATACGAGCAGCATCTGCGATGACAACTCGAGCTCCCTGTCAATGGCCTCCTCGACACCCCTTGTGCCATGGCCATGCCACATGCAAGATACAACGGCACTGTCAATGTACCTTTGTGTCCGGCTCGGTTGAGCTATGTATACAATGCCACAGGCCGTGATTTGTACTCCAACGGCAGGCGGCGGCCCAAACTTACCGCCAAGCTTTACGAGCACCTGTATATACAGAGTCGACCTCGTTCAGATCTAGCGTCTGAAGGAGGCATCCAATCCCCAGCAGTCAAGACACTGACAACGCGACTTTGAATCCCGCATAGCTAATGGCATTGCGCGACACATGGTGGTACCCATCCCATCCATCACATAACGAAACATCACAGCAGAGCAGTACACCGATGTCGGACCGTCGGCCGCCGGAACGGAAGCAGTCCCTTTGTTTGTTTGAGCGTGAGGCGACGTGGATAGAATTGTAATTCAGTCTAACCCAAGCCGCCGTTGCACTCGTTACCTCTGTTATTTATCTCGACTCGCGACTTTATTAGGGATTGCTGAGCACCCTAGTCCATCGTTGCTCACACTCCACTCTTTCTGCCACCGTCATCGAACCTGCCTACCCCGACAATAACCCCTCTTTGCACAATCGGACCACCCAGTCGTACCTTGCTTAGCCTCCTTTAGGTCGGTATCGCCAATCGGACCACCTCAGTCATTAGTTGACTTGACGCGTCTTCTCTCTTTGCGGCCTCGCAGCCATGGCCGACGTTGGGGATGCCAGCGACGCGTTGAACACTCTGTTCGAGCAATACAACCAAAAGTTATCAAATGTCATGCCACAGGCGGTCATTTCTAACGTTGTCCTCTTCTCTGGCATCTCTGTGAGTCGCCCCAGCGTTTCAAATTTTGTAGTCCCTGATCTTGGTCTTGGCGCGTGTAGTTCTTGACCGTCATCACCTTCAATATCCTCCGCCCTCGAAATAAGGTGTGCACCATCTATGGCATTCGATGATGTCCACGAAGCTCAGCCGAATCCTTTGATAGATCATCTACGAACCGAAAGCAAAATACTATGAAGGCGAAAAACGGCCGCCACGCGTACTGCCACCTTCTTCCGCTTTGTATGTCTCACGCACTAACTCTTGCCTTAGATCCGTGAGGGTTTCTTTTCTTGGGTTTCTCCGCTACTTCACACCAAAGAGCCCGAGTTACTCGACAAAGTCGGACTGGATGCTGTCGCTTTCCTCCGCTTCCTTCGCCTTCTTCGGTGGCTATTTGCTGCCGTTGCCGGCGTCTCCTGCATTGTCCTTATCCCTCTCGATCTCTCCTACAATAACGCAAACATCCAAAAGGACAATCGCAATTACCTTAGTGCTCTCACTATCCAAAACATCAGCGGGTGGCGCCTCTTCGTTCACGTCGCCATGTCCTATATCATCGGTAAGGACCCCGTTTACATCATACTATGGGTTTCTGATTCCCTTGCTCTAGCGTTTCTGGTTATGGGATTTTCCTGGTGGCACTGGAAGCACGTGAGTTGCACAGGCGCCGTTGCGATCGTCAGATTGATTGTTCCTCCGCAGATGCTTCGCTTGCGGCACGCGTGGTTCCGTAGCGAAGAGTACAACAAGAGTTTCCATGCACGAACCCTCATGATTCTCCATGTACCCAAGAAGATTCAGAGTGACGACGGCCTGAGGGCTTTATTGCAATCCATACAAATGCCTTATCCGACTACCGCCGTCCACATAGGTATGTCCTATCAATCACGCGAGTGTGTACGAGATCAACAACTCCGTGTACAGGTCGCCGTGTAGGGCAGCTACCGGATCTCATCGAGTTCCATAACCAGACAGTCCGCGAACTTGAAAGCGTTTTGGTCCGATATCTCAAAGGAGGAAAGATTGGTAAGAAGCGCCCCACTATCACTATTGGTGGATTCCTTGGCTTTGGGGGTGAAACAAAGGTATGTTTATCTCAATTATTGCCTACATTTCCGTTAACGACCTATTCTCTTCTTCAGGATGCTATTGACTACTATACGTGAGTACGGTGGAATTCACAGATAACATGCCCTAAGTTCTCTGTGCAGCGCCAAGCTTCAGAAAACCGAGGCTGCCGTGGAAGAATGGAGGACCAAGATTGATCTAGGAAAGGCGGAGAACTACGGCTTTGCTTCCCTTGCCGCCGTCCCCTACGCGCACGTTGTTGCCAAGACACTGGCAAACAAGACGGCAAAGGGTACTATCATTACTCTCGCTCCGAACCCGCGCGACATCGTATGTGCTTTGTTCTCGACTCTTCTAACACGGCTAACACCTTGGCACCTAGATATGGTCTAATCTGACCAAGGGAGAAGTTGTTCTTGCCAAGAATCGCTTGGTTGGCTGGTTTTGGCTCGCAGCGATATGTTTCTTCAACACCATACCACTCTTGGTGATTTCCCTTCTTGCCAACCTTACGGCCCTCACACAGTTTGTGCCGTTCCTTGAGAACTGGTTGACAAACAGCAGATTCACGTTTTCTCTCGCATCCGGTAAGATGTGTTCCGTTCCCTGCAGCACCAACTACTCACACTATACCAGGTATCCTTCCGCCCGCCGTCTCGTCTATCTTCGGATACGTTCTACCCGTCCTAATGCGGAAACTGTCCAAGTACCAAGGAGCGGTGCGTGCCCGCACCAAGTTTATAGCTTTGTACTGATAATTCTGTAGCTCACCCGAACCCGGTTGGACCGTGCTGTGGTGGCTCGTTACTTCGCCTTCTTGATCATCTCCCAGCTTTTCATTTTCAGCATGATTGGTGTTGCACTTCGTGAGTCCCTTTCGTCGTCGGTACCGCCGTAAACTCACGACATGTTGTAGATACTTCGGCCAGGTTGGCAGGGTTGATTAAGAACCACGCGAGCTCGGACAAGTTCCTTAAGGAGCTTTCGAGTACGTGCTTGCATTTGAAAAGCTGAGTGATTGTCTAACGCAGTATATTAGAACTTCCGGGAAGCATCCAATCGACGTACTTGGAACAATCAAGCTATTGGCTCACGTATTTCCCCTTACGTGGCTTCATCGCTGTATTCGATCTTGCTCAGCTTGTCAACGTTGTCTGGATTGGAATCAAGACCAGGTATGTTGCACGTGGTTGACGTGGGATCACCGTTTGACGTGTTTGGTTCGTCAGGTTGTTCGGTCGCACACCTCGAGACATTCGCGAATGGACCCAACCTCCAGCATTCCAGTTTGCGGTCTACTAGTGCGTGATTTATCCTGGTTTTTATGCCCGGTTTACTAATGTGTCCCTTGCCTCAGTTCAAATATGGTACATATACCTTGCCCTGCTCCCCGCTCCGTCGACTAACTTGACTTTTTGCAGCTCTTCATGGCGTCTGTCGCGTTGGTCTATGCTCCTTTGGCACCCTTGGTCCCCCTAGCTGCTGCCGTCGTTTTCTGGCTCAGTAGCTTCGTATACAAATACCAGCTAATGTTCGTGTTTATCTCGAAAGTGGAATCTGGTGGAGTACGTCAAGATACCAGTCGCTACTCCTACAAACTGGCTGCTAACCTTTCATTCTTAGCGTTTGTGGAACCCCGTCATCAATCGGTTGTTGTTCTCCCTTGTGCTCATGCAAGCATTAATGACTCTCAGTAAGCCATCTCAAAAATTGCCTGTGCATTTGTTCACTCAGGTCTCCATTAGCTATTGGCCTCGAAATGGGATGGCGCTCGTGGTACTGGGTCTCCACCTTGCCACCCGTGCTTATTGTCATCCTCTTCAAGCTCATCTTCATCCGACCGTACGTCCAGCGGTTCAGGTTCTGGGTCCCGGACCAAAATGAGATTGCGACGAGTCGGATTTACTCTGAGCGTGCGGATAACAAGGGCGGACGACTCGAGAAGCGCTTCGGTCATCCGGCGCTTCACTCTGAACTCTTCACGCCACTGTTGCACGCCAAGATGATGCCTCTTTTGCCCCAGGTGTACCATGGACGATTAGGAGTCGAGTCGAAGGCGTTGGCGGAATATGCTGGGCAGAAGATGGAAGCGCAGGTTGCGCCTGGCGGAATTCGGATTGCTGGTATCGCAGAGGTATGCCAGACCGTATCTTGTTATCTGAGAGGCCCGAAGCTCACTATATATATACACTCATAGGCGGATCTGGCATACGATCTTGCACAGTACCAACGCGACCGAGGCCAACAAGACTGGGACAACAAATCGATGTCGTCATCCACTGTCCTCGGCGACGGCGCGTCTTCAGTTGGCACGAAGCCACCCGGCTACCAGGAGTATATGGCAAGGGGACCCAGCCGGGCGAATGTGGAGGAATTCGAGTTGGCTGCTATGGATGGACAGCAGGCCGCCGACGCGACTCCACTCCTCCCGCCCGCACACGGTTTCGCGGGTCAGCAATACCAATACCAGAACCGTTCCATCGACCCCGCGTATTCGGAAGAGACGCTCGCTGTCCCTCTACGACAGGCCGACTCCTCGAGCACGTACTCGGGACATTCCGGGCAACAACCGATATACGCAAACGATCCATATCGCCAAGGGTACACTGACGCGCCTGGATACGGTTACGGTCGACCACACACCCCTTCTAGAGAACCATCGCATGCTGCTGGTCAGTATGGGGCGCAACAGTACCCGTCGTCTGGTAGGAGATCAGGCGGTTGGTAGTCCGTTGGACTGTTTCGTTGGTTATCGTTGGCATGTTACCCTGGACACTGTACCCACTCACTCGCACGTTTTTTATATAGTTGTAACGGTCCTTTTTGCGTTCGCTCTCTTTTGGTTTCGTTTGATTCTATTATTACAGACGTTGTTATATTATATCGGTATACACGCCGCGTGAATATGAGGTGGAGGTCACTGCACTTTCCTATAAGTATCCCATTCCTGACCGTTGTCAATACCTTCCCCCGAACGCCCCGACTCTGTCAGTTATATGGATCACCATCTCCATCTCCAAGCAAGGTGCAGTGTCGTTGCAAAGTAGCGCATCACAGCTTGCATTCCGCGCATACACTCATACGCGCACCGGTGTGGTGTGGAAGCATCTAATTCCTCGGATTTTGCTCGTCAAGGATAGCATAGACACGACGCTGTCATTGGAAAACGACAGTAATGGTCGTGTTGGTCGTCATGTGCAAAGTGGATGCTCTGCGGCGTATGTGCATGGTTTCCTGTCAAGCGCCGGCGTGTCCGTAGATGAGTTTAAGCCGCTTTTGGTTGCGTGGGCCCGGTTTCGGAGAAATTGGAAAGGGAGGTGGAGCGGTATACCAGGGGAATGGGCGGGAGTAAGGAGGGGGCATTCGATAGGTACGAGAGGTTTTGTAGAGGGGTGTACTGGGAGTGTCTTGATCCTGCGGTTCGGCATTTGGAGGAGATGAAGGCGGATGGGGTTGGGAAGTGGGTAAGTAGGGAGGTGGAGGGTTGGGTGTACTTATTGGTGGGTGTTTCAGAAGTTATGGCGCACTTTGTCGTGCTCGATAGTCAAAAGAGAATCTTTCTCGATGCTACTGTGGGCATGGAGGAACTGAACTCTAAACTAGTCGATACGTTTCTATGTCGGAAGATGGCAATTGGACGGCGCGCTTATTCGAAGTCGAAAGAGGCCATCCAGTGTTTCACCATCTTATGACAGCGTTGGAATACGGGTCCATAGATTGCCCCACTTGGAACACGCAACATCCCTGACGGATAAAGGCTCGCGATAGGCATCGTAACCCAACATGAGCGAGAAGAAGCACTCGAAATGGAAATGGAAACCTTCGGCATATGCAAGGGATCTTTTGCGCATGCTTGTGCTAACGACAGACGGGACTTTCGTAATTAGCTAACACTCTACGGGGCGTCCGTGTTACTGGATCAGGCGGGAGCTGCTAGCCACGCCTCAAGACCTTTAGTGGATCCCTGGTTGGTGAGTGACGATTTCCTGCCATCCTTTTACCTTACTAAGATACCTTTCATGGAAAACGTGCCTGTACCGCCTTGCGACCGGGAGCAAGTAGACATCATGGGCAGCAAGTGGTCGTGATGTATCTAACAATGCCAGTGACACTGATGTTTCGGTGTGTATGTGCTTCGGGGGATGATGTCACGTAGTCTATGCAGGCCTCGTCCGCTCAAACGGCCGTGCGAAGTTGAGCTGATAACCAACACTCCTCAACGTCCCCATCCTCAGTCCTCTGTCAATCTCCAGTTAGCAGACCTCCAAACCACTCACAGGCCAATCGTATATAGTCTTTAATATCTTATCAAGTTATCCCGCGTTGGATGTGAGGCCAATCGCAACTCGATCCGACACCCATCAAGTGAATCGCATTCGTTCTAATGTCGCCCGTTCATGACCTGATAACCCCCTGCTCTATAAGGACAGCCTATATTTGCGAATTTGATCCAGTATTGACGAGGTCACCCAGCGTTGGTTATATCAATCTCGTCTATTTTACTTTCGACCACCCCTCCCCCCTACGATCGTCCCTTTCACCCACCGTCACAATACCTCACGATGATGGGAATGGCCTTTGAGGACCTTAAAGCATACCTTGTATGTCTTACCGTCGTCTGGGTTCGGAGTGTTATCTGCTAACGATCGAGTCCTCGTACGTCGCAGATGAAGCAACTCGAACAACTCGAACGATATCAGATCAAACGCGACCGCTTAACACTGTCCAAGAAATCTGCGATTGGTCGCGGCGGATACGCTGCCGTCCGACGTGCGGCTCTTGATCGCCGGACCGTCCCTCGAAGGACTGGAACGGCTGTCGCTGTCAAGCAGCTGTTTCCGCAGGAAGATAGGCGCACCCAATTCCTTCATATCGCTATCGTACGTGGTTCATGAGATAATACTTGTGTTGCATTGACAGAGGCTTGGACTTGCTTAGGCCCTCGCGCGGGAGGTTCAGATTTGGGGACCCCTTGAACACCCAAATATTGTTCCGTTTCTTGGGTTCCATTTGGATTTCCCAAGCAAGGAAGCGTGGCTGGTCTCCGCCTTCGCAGAAAATGGAACCGTTATCGGTTACATTCAAGAACGAGCCATGACGGACATGGGCGAGCGACTAGAGTTGGTGCGTTCCGTTCTCCCGCCCGTTTTCAGGTGGCTTACTGTGCTATAGGTGAAGGATACGATATCTGGATTACAATACTTGCACACCCGTTCTCCTCCAATATGTCATGGCGATATAAAGGCGGTAAGCTATTCCCTTCCCTCGTTCTGGTGTGAGCTGACATTTCGTCAGATCAACGTCCTTGTAAACGATCAAGGTCGTGCCATGCTGTGCGATTTTGGACTTTCCTCCCCGATGGGAACTGCTCCCTCGGGTCTGACAACAACCGACTTCAAGAATGCTGGCACCACCCGTTATCAATGCAAAGAACTCCTGTCAGCAGGTAATCAGCGGAGTCTGAAGACGGATATATGGGCGTGGGGTTGTCTTACTCTGGAGGTTCGGTTGACCTTACCTTCGGGACAACCGGTCATTGATTCGCAACTTCAGATATGCACCGGAAACGCACCTTTTCATTCCTTTAGTGGCGAAGCCGCGGTTGTTAACCAAATCGACAAAGGTGCTCCTCCTGCTGACCTTAGCGAGGTTGATCTTCCCGAGCACGTTCGACAGTTACTTGCACAGTGCTGGACGGTAAATCCAGACGGCCGTCCGAACGCGACTGATTGTCTTGATGTCATGACAAGTACGCGTCGCCTTTCTCTGCCCATATGAGCCGACTGACATGTTTGGGACTTTACAGTTGACGATCGGCGAGCCTTTAAAGAGAAGCCGATCTGGGAATCGTCTACTGTCGTCGATATACTTGAACGGGACCTTGTATGCTCATGCGGACCTAGATTGAGGCAGTCGCTGATGGTTTGAGCAGACCGCAATCCTGAAGCAATTCGATTACATGCGGCTGCGTCGTCCCCTTTTCACGTTTGTCAATCCTGAGTACGGGAACGAGAAGGGCTCAGTCCACCGTGCGACTCTGAAGAAAGGTTTATTTTCTCCGACAACCGACGTGGCTGTGAAGATCCTCTATGTCAGTGGTGATCGAGCCAAATGCATTCGAATGCTACTGGTATGTTCGTCGACGGAGACACCCTGGTATCTTCGACTGATAATCGACCTGTAGTCCCTCATCCGCGAGCTAGGAGTGTGGGCTACATTAAACCATCACAATATACTCCCCTTTGCAGGGTTCTACTTGAATAGTCGGTTTGATGAAGCATGGTTCGCATCGCCGTTCTTGGAGAATGGCGATATCCTCACCTACATTGAGCGACACACACCGAACTCATTGGAGCGCACGGAGCTGGTGAGTGTTCCTGTATGCTGCAGAGCAACCCGCTCTTATCTAGAACCAGATTCAAGATATTGCGGAGGGGCTGAAGTACTTGCATGGACTAAATCCCCCGGTGTGTCACGGAGATGTGAAACCCGTGAGTGCGAAAAGAATTTGGTTTGAAAAGCTAACATTTATTTCGAGAAGGGCAACATTTTGGTGAACAACAATCACCGCGCGTTGCTGTGCGACTTTGGACTGGCAAGGTCGATAGAAGGGATGCCATCGGGTCTCACCACATCTTCCTTTGACCAAGGTGGAGCGATTGCGTACCTCAGCCCAGAGTTGTTTGCAGGAACATCACGACGCTCACGAGAATCTGATGTATGGGCATGGGGATGTGTTGCCCATGAAGTAAGCTGATTGTTCCATAAGATTATTGGTTTGCATGTGCTGATGTCCGGTGCAGATTTTTAGTGGAAGGGGACCTTTTCACGGAATCGACTCGGCAGGGATTATTGCGGAGCACATGCGCAGCGGATTGCTACCTGCCGATGCCCATGATGCTTCACTCCCACTACCTGTCCAGTTGACTGTGGCTTGTGTTTGGAATATTGACCCTATGCAACGGCCAACAATGAGGACCTGCCTCTCATGGTTGGCCATGCTAGAGCCATTGCACCTACAAGAGTCTCAGATTCAGCTACTACATAATTTAACTGAGGGTGGAGAGCCAGGGGGAGCATTTCACAAGGCATTACTGCAGAACTCTGAACAGAAGGTTAATGTGACTGTGGTCCCAAAGAAGCAAGTATTGGATAACCATACAGAGCAGGTATGTTATCTTGTCTTCATATGAATGGCTCTGACAAGATAGGCTAGGATGTTCTACAATGGTTATTACAGTGGAATTTGATGCTGCATTACAATGTGCATGGCCTTCTGGGGTTCTACACAGAAGAGCCATCAGAGGAGTCACTGCTTGTCTTTTCAGCTATTTCTGAGTTAAATGTCAACCAATATATTACAGAGAACAAGCTGGGTCAGAAGGAAAGATTGCAGCTTGTATGCCAATCACTAGTCTATAACCTTTTAATAGTGACTAATAGTGGGAATGGTTGTAGGTGTGTGATGTGACTCATGGGCTACATCATATGCATGCCCAAGATCCCCCTCTTTGCCATGGTGCTTTAAGTCCTGTATGTTGCTAAGTTGAATCTTCTGGCAATGCTAAATGCTCTTATTGTAGTATTCCATTCTGATTGGTTCAAAACATCAAGCAGTCATCTGTGATGTGAAAGTTATCTCCCTCTCCACTACTATTAAAGTCAATGAACTAGTGAGATATACCAGCCCTGAGGTGGTGAATGGGGAATTGTGTAGGTTAGCTGGTGATGTGTGGGCCTGGGCATGTACTTCATATGAGGTAAGAGGAAATCCTCTTGAGGGAATTATTTTGACTAACATTTCACAATAATAAGGTATTGAGTAGTCAAACTCCATATGCAGATGCAGAGGACTCAGCCTCTGTAATTGCAATGATACAAGCTAGAAGGCCACCTACTACTATTGGTGGCTTAAAGCTCTTAAAAGAGTTGGAAGAGCAATTACAAAAGAGTTGGAACTGGCATACTGAAGAACGGCCATCTATAGCTGCTTGTATTCAAGCATTAGAGAAGCCTAGGCTGATTACATGCTCTGAAGTTCAAGTCAACCAAGAGTGTGTGCTTTCTTTATTAACCTCTTTATTGTTTACTCTAACTACTTTAATAGGCAAGTAGAAGCTGTAGCACTGTCTCATAATGGTAAAATACTTGCAGTTTGGATTAAGCATGAAAAAATTAAGATATACCTTAGTAAGAGTGGATTATTACTAAGGTATGGTCCAGGTTTTATTTTATGCAACTTACTGCTAAAGTCACTATAGAACATTCATACTAAGCACATCACAAAACTGGCATCAACTGTCACTGAGTTCTGATGGGCAGCTACTTCTACATCAACTAGGGTCAATAATTAAAGTATGTTTGCCAACATATCATTAAATTATATAATTAATTACTCTTAAGGTTTGGAGTATTAGAAGTGGCCAAATCAAGTATACAATTGAAGAAGATAACATTCGCTCAATAACTGTTTATGAAATGTCACCAGACAAGGCATTTATTGCAGTAGGAGATTCTTCTGGAATGATTTATATATGCTATGCACATGGTGTAGGCATGAAGTTTGAAATTTCTGGAAGAGTGAAGTCCATTTGCATTTTTGGCAATTCTCAAAATATTGCTGCATGTGGAGGGGAAAAGGCTATTAGAGTATGGAATATTCATCAACAAGCCTTAATTGTATCAGTCAATACCCTTACAGCACCTAGCTGTATGGCACTGAGTTTTGATGGACAATGGCTAGCTGGGAGCTATAAGTCATTTGCTCATGTCTGGAATCTTACTCAAGCACCAGCTAACCAAATATGGACTACAACTTTAGTATGTGAAACTTATTCTCCTCTTCTCTTTTTTATGTTTCATTAACTAAATCATCAGCTCCCAGTCTCTAATATGGTAATAGCACCTAATGGAGCATGGGTTATACCATTTTGTAATGACCAAAGAGTCTGGGCAATGGGAGTAGAAAGCAACCACACTAGTCAAACTCTTTTAGTACAGTTATTACGAGGTATGTTCTCTTTCTCTGCTTACTTAGCTACTCCAAATATCATGGCTGAGTTATTGTTAGACAGCTCAATATTATATCTAACCCCCATCTCAAGCCTTGGAGAGGGGTTCATGGCAGCTTATAACCTAGAGAAGGCCATTGCAATTAGTATGTTCATTTAGTTCTAATGGAATAGACTATACTCATCACTCTTGAACTATTGTAGACCAGTATAATACTTTTGCCTGGCCTGTAAAACCTTAGTATGACCTATAGTATGACCTGTAATGAATACTTCTAAATATAAGAACCTTGCATATTACACCACCTGTACACACTCTATCATTACAATGATATAAGTGATCATTACTAGGTAGAGCAAGGACTAAGCAAGGACCATAGATATAAAAAGCTACAATAGAAATGGCACAACTAAAGGAATATGACCTACCCCTACATAGAAAGTGTTGAAAGAATATACTAGAAAGGGATTCCATACATAGTAATGAAAATAGCAAGTTGCATCTGAGTAAGATCCCTCATGTGTAACATCTTCTACTATTAACCCACCCCCCTCATCCATGCATATCAGGTTCACTATATCTCACTGTCTTATATCCAAAATCTGGTGAGTCTATGACTTACCAGTATGTTCCAGCAGTATTTCACCTATATCTCCCTCTTTTCTCATGGGTTTCCTTCAATATCTTGACAACCAGAGCATGTATACTATACCAAAGTATCCCCAAAATATTGTCTCAATTGACTGAGAAATGGAGGAGATATTGCAGTTCATTTGGAAGATTATTTTTTACTCTTGTATTTCACCCACTTGCACACAAGATAACATGCTGTAGCCCTTGCATATTGCATCTATATATTTCATTACAGGTTCTCATGGGCTAGGAGGGGTGAATTATGGCTGGGGAATGGTTGAACTAAGTGGGAGGGAGAATTTGACATAGATGATGGCCTAGATAAATATAGAAAATAGAAATCAGTATAAGACCACCTGGGGATAGTATTTATGCACTCACAGTACAAGGGGAAAATAGTGGAGAGGGTGGGGGTGGTGCTGGGGAAGGGGGAGACCAGTCAAGGTCACCCCCCAGCCCATGCATCCTCTGGTTGCATCTGGGCCCTCTCCACCCACCCAGACAGTGTCCTCACTCCCCTAATATGCCATAAATGGCACGTCATCGCCATCTGCTGGGGCAAAGGGAATGGCCGATCTGGGGGAGGCCATTTTTCCACCAAAAATGGCCATATCTCCCCCAGATTTGGTCGGATCAGCATCATATCAACATCAATCAAAAGGTAATCATGTACGCTATCAGCTCATACTGTCAGCATACATTCACTGTTTGATCCGAGCTGGTGATTCGCAAAATACTAAAATCGTGTGTGAGCCTGAGTCCCCCTGCATATAAATCAATGTTACTCACTTATTGCAGTTTGTTCCCTCTCATTAACGTACGCCTGGGTCGAAAGCCCCGTGCCGATTGGTGGGGTGGTTGCTGAGATACAGGGGGGAGTTGTCGGCAACGTCGCTGACGGTGTGCGGCGATATCCACAACGCGGTGCCTTGGGTCGGAGCGCGCGGCGGACGGTGCGGAGGTATGCCCGGTAGTCCCCTTGGGAAGCCAGGGGGACTTACTTTGTTTCTAATAAAAGACCCTTTTTTGCTGGATCCCCCGGCGGATCTTTCAACGCGCGAAAACGCTTCTAGTTAGAAGGAGCCATTCGGGCCATGCCCCCTTCTACCTAGAAGGCGTTAACAGGAGATCTAGGTGGATAAGCAACGCAATAGACGCAGAAAAGCGGAAGCCATCTCGAGGGGCGGTGGCCGATTAGAACGGTGTTAATTTCTGTAAAAAAGCGATGCTCGGGTGGGTTGGGTTATCAGTCCACAGGTGGTTGATGGTATCGAGATTGAGTAGGGGTAAGAACGCGGTGATGTGGTTGTGGGGGGTAGAACAGGCTCAGGAAGGAACGCCGTGGGGTGAGTGGCGGCGTCTTTCTACCCATCACACCGCCACCGACAGTCAACGAAAGTCAACTACCCTTTCTCTTTCGAACGATTCTTTATGCTGTACGAGCGTGCTTCTACAGCGGTAAAAACGAGTGCATGGCATTGAGACATTTGCACAAAACCGTTGTTTTCACGGCCAAACTGTTCGAGCTCACTGCGGCGCCTCCAACCCAACGTTACAACCCAACCCGTCGTCTAACTCCTCCACATCTGTATACACATACAGAATGTATGGACCACGGAGCGTGACAATGCACTGACCCATCACCAGGACTACTATTTCGAGGGTGTAGAGTGAGGCTCCGTTTCTGCCATGGACGTCAAGGGATTCTCCACTCTTGCCTCTCGTAACGTCTCCGTAAGTCCATTTTTCTCTATCGCTTTCTTTTTCGCACAAACGCACGCCCTCCATTAGTTTACTGAACTCAATCCAACGACATGAACAACGAGTCGACCGACCTGAACACAACTGCGATAACTCTCCCACACCTTCCCGCACTTCCTCTCATATTCCTCCGCCTTTTCGCGATGCCACCGTTGGCGATCTTGTGGCGTCAACGGCCCGGCATCTCCTTCTTTGGCAACGGGTCTGAGGTAGCCTTCGAACCATGCATTAAAGCAAGAATCGTACGATTGCTTGAGGGGTGTACATTCGGCGGATAGGGAATGCGCCATCAGTGAGTTCGGAGGGGCAGGAAGGGCGGCGGAGAGAAATGGGAAGAGCGTGGGAAGGTAGAGTTGGTATCGCAACTTTGCATGCGACGACCTTCGGAGGCAGGACGCGAGTAGAAGAGCAGCGGGATTCGCACAGCCTGGCCTTGTCTTTATCGGGGTCGTCGGGGTCGTCGCGCTGGGATATCACGCACGCCAGCCGAGCGTAATAAAACTCTCTCGTCACGCACGTGTACTGTGTACGTGCTTATGACTCTTTTCGACACCGCTGACCGTCTTCCATTCGTCTCCATCGCCACTACTCACCGACCAGCAAATGTCTCCAAAAGTCGATCTCGGGACGATCACGGTCGACGCAGAAGAGCTCGTGTCGGGTGCAAAGGAGCCGGGCATGCCGTGGTCTGCGACAACGTCGACGAAATTGTACACCAACTGCTTTATCATCGACGAGAAGAATCAGAGGGTAAACGTCTCTCCCTGCGCAATATCATATACGCTGATGCGTGCCTTTGTAGATCTTGCTGGGGTACAAAAAACGAGGATTCGGGAAGGGCATGTAAGTTGTTCATAACGCAAGTTGTCTCACTTGGATATTTATGCACGCGGTGCAGGTACAACGGATTTGGCGGCAAAGTGGACGCAAATGAGGCACCGTACGATGCGGCGTTACGTGAGCTCAAGGTAGGCACCGTGTTTCTTGTCAAGCGGCTAGAAGCCATACATAGGATCGTCGAGCACGAACTGACCGCGGCACAACGTCGATAGGAAGAAGCAGGGATCTCGTCTGTGCTGGCACACGCGGGAACGTTGCTGTTCACATCTGGTGACAGCTCCCTGATGCACCATATTGAAATATACCGTGGGTTAGAGTGGGGAGGGGAGATTGTAGAGTGAGTGGTCCCTTGTAAAAGAGTCGGAATATGATTACTGAATTGGGTGTGGGGAACAGGACAGAAGAAATGCGGCCCGAGTGGTTTAGGGTCCCCGAGTTTGCCTACGATAGCGAGGAAATGCTGAAGCGCATGGACGACCCACGCGACATCTCGGGTGGGAACACGGTATCGGGCGATGGTAGCAGTGGTGATCTCGCGTCAATTCCGTTCGAGAAGATGTGGTACGACGATCGTCTGTGGTTCCCGTTCCTGTTGAAGAAGCGTCCGTTTGTCGGCCGGGTTGATTTTGGAGTGCCTACGGAGGAGGGTGTTTTAGATTCTGCGCCAATGATCAAGTGGTGGTTCGGAGAGCCCAGGACGACTGGACCACTCGTCTAGCAGCCACTGTTGTTTTGATGACGCAGGTGAAACTGGAGCTTATTTCGATCAGTTTCGAATCTTTAATGATGTTTCACGAGAGAACGAGGGAAAAGGCTACGAGGTGATGATGACTTGAGTGGATCATGATGGGCGCCTCTTTCAGTCGAAAGTTTCCTTTCTGGGCAGCGTCGTAGCGTCGTCACCAACGATGGTCTAATATGAGCAACGGGTCTCACCGCCACCCATTAAGCCATCCATTTCCCAAGTACTGAAGCAACGGTAGCCGTCGGGTATCTCCCCCATTCCCTCTCTTCCAAGTGGAGCAAACGCGACAGTTGGACGCCATCCAACACTCGCCAAACGCCCTTGCAATATAACGGCGACTCACATACGGCATAATCACCAGCGACTCTCGGAGGGTTCAACGGCGGCGAACGACCAAATCCCATTCTCCCCGCGACGACTCGAAGTGACTTTTACCAAACTAGACTTGCAGGGTCGCCTCACTTCAATTACCCCTTCCCAACCATATGCGCACACACGCACTTGGGCGAATCGTCCTCCCCCGCACTCCAATTCAGTCGGCTCTCTCCGACTTTTTTTCTGCAGCACGCAGGGCAACAAGAGCTTTCGCGACGACAGCAAGAGGCGCGAGTTCGAGTCCGGCGAGGTACGACTCGGTGCAAAGGGCACCTTCTCCTGACCGTTATCAGCAAGTCCGGATCCGACGGGTACGATCGAAGGGAAAAAAACCCTTCAATTTGGCGCATCTCCGCCGCGTCGGTGCATTCAGCCCGTCTCGTTCTCCCAAGGGCACAATACCCTCTCCGTTCCGTTGGGCCGGCATCTCTATTCGGTGGCTTTTTGACTCTTTTTTACCTTTTTTCCACCCTCGCACCCGCAATGTGCGCACTCTTGTAAGCCACTTGGAGAGTCCATGACGGGCGTAATAAAATTTCTATGTGAGCTACTTCTACATAAATACCAAGTCCGAATACAATATAGGAATAGGATGCGATATATACCGCGCAAGACTCCATCGCGGAGGCTCGCGCGTTTGCCTTTTTTACTACCGGGGTGGTCATCATACAATAAAACGGAAAGAGAAAGCACAGAGATGAAAAGGGAAAGAAAGAACGACTGGAAATATATATACAACCACCTTTTGACGACAAGAATCAAGCTATACCACAAGCACGAAAAAAGACGGGGCATACGATGGAGGGGGGCATATAGGACGAACAAGGATAATAAACAACAACATCGACTGAAAAACAAAATAAACTAGATAACAAGCTAAAGTGCACTAAAATCGACTGTATGAAATGAACCCGCACATCACAGACAAAACTAGCACACCTCCCACCAAAAAAGGAACCAGACAATAACGAAGAAATAACAAGGCAGAAATAATAGCAAGACCAGTCGGATGATATATGGGTTTTGGTTAGGTAGAGTTTGTACGAGTATCAGATGGAGAGAGATGGGAGCATAGTGGTGAAAACCAATGGTGGTGGTGCAATACATAATAAAGAGAACCATAGACAACAACGACCGGCGACATTCTCTCCCACTTGCACAGCGGGTCAAACGCCTCGACGTCTTCTTAGTAGCGGTGGGGGAGTGGCGAATAAATCAAGGGTGGGAACGAATGGAGGTAGTGGCTTGCCCTTTATAGCCCCATCCGTAGGTATTGCTCATCTTCGTCGTCACCAAACGCCGTCATGTCTTCCGAGAAGCGCACGTCCCAACGCTCTTCTTCGCTCTCGGGCGTGGCCGACAACTTGCGGCGTACAGACGTGGGCTCGATCTCCACCGTCACCCGCTTGCGTTTCCTTGATTCGCCAAAGGTGAACAAGTCGGCCTCGGGCTCGTCGTGGAACAGGTCCTTGGCGTTGTGAACGGGGAATCCCATCTCGTTTAAGGAGCCGAGGTCGAGGTTGAGTGGTACCGACGACTTGACGCATACCCGGACTTTCTTCTCCTTCGACGAAGGGGCCGCAAAGTCGAATTCAAACTCCTCGGAGTTGATGGCCTTGACACTCGAGATGGCGCGTTGGAGAGTGGCCGAATCCTTGAGCTCGGCATGGGTGGAAAGAGGGGTAGACATGACGCTCGAGGACGCGACACCAGGCGCAAGACCCGCAAAGGCCGATGCAGCGCTCAGGCCGCCGGGCGACAAGGCCGACGTGGGAGCAGCCGGCATGGACAACAGACTATCCTCATCGAAGCCGAACGAAGGCGAAGGTAACATCATCGAGTCGAACGATCCAAAGCCCCCAAAGCAATCAGGGAATCCAAGGAAAGTTTCCGGTCGCGACTCTGACGTCAAACTCGCCCTCCGGACGCGCTGAGGCGCGATGGTGCTCGAAGGGGTCGTGGAACCATTCGGGCCGTTGGAAAGGAGAGTGGAAAGAGAGAATAGCAAGACCTGTCACACGAAACACGGCATCAGCACCCGCATGGCGAATTCGGGGATGTACCTTACCATAAGCGCAACGCTCCCAGCACCGCGTGAGTCCTTTTTCACGTCACCCACAATCGTGCTCTGGGCATCCTCGGAGTCGCTCGAGTCGCTCTCCTCGTCGCGCTTGATCTTGGTCTCCGCGACGGCCACCCGGCGTTTCAAGTCGTCAATCTCCTTCTCCCGCTCGGCTCCGTGCTCCTTTTCCGCGGCGAGTTGCTCCTGCACACCAACAAGGGACCGTAGACGAGAGTGCATCTTGGAGAGTTCCGCATCACGGGCAGCGAGTTGGCGTTTGAGTCCCGCAATCTCAGCCTGAAGTGCACCTGAATTGGCATTTGCCGTTGCGGGGTTGGGAGTGGCAGGGCCGGGAGGGGGTCCGGAGCGATAAGCCTCCAATTCCTTGTAAAGTCGCGCATTGTCCGCTTCCAAAACCTCGACGCGTCTGTCACACAAAAAAAAAGTTAGCATGTGTGAAAGGCAGAAGGTGAAAAAAGAGACAAGATACGACAAAGGGACGTACGCTTCGAGACCCTCGAATTCTTCGCGTTTTCGTTGCCTGCTGAGGAACGCTGCAGCGCGGTTTTTCACCAAACGGGCTTCGCGTTTAGACAATCCGGAGACATCGGGAGGGATGAAATCTTTAGTGGATATCGGCCCTGAGGGGGGTGCGCGCGACTTTTTGCCGGATACGGCGGCAGCGGACGAGGCACGGGTGAAGAGCGCGGTTGTGTTGGTTGGTGAAATGGAGTAAGGGTGAGGCTGTCCAGTGTGAGGCCCGATTGAGCACTCCCTCTTTGGGTTTGAAGGGTTGGTTACGAGTGGGGGAGTAAGAGCACGGGTGTGCAGAGAGGATGGGTTGAGTGCGACGGTGGGGAGGGTAGGTTGACGAGGGGCAGGAGCAGGGGGTGGAGAAACAAAGGTACCGGACATGTCCGGTGAGGGGCTCCGGCTTGTGGACGAGAATGAAATTTGGGACAAGCCGCCTGGGATGCAGCTGGAAGAGGCGATGGAGGATGGGGTGGTGGCGACGGGAGTGGTCGAGTCGTAGTCTGGGGAGTTGACGACGGAGTGCGCGGGATCGAATACGAGTCTTGACCAACCGTCGTCGATGTTGACGTCCTCTGGCTTTACTTGGGCAAAAGGAGGGTGTACCCAGAGGGAAGAAGTGGGAGTAAGGACGGTGTTGTTGTCGATGGCGTTGTCGTCGACGTTGAGAAACTCTGCGAGGAGGTGATCTGAGTTCATGGGGACTCGTCAAGAGTAGCGCAAGGGGGGCTGCAGCAAGGAAGGACTTGAAAAGATGGGGTTTTGAAGAGAGCGAGGGGGGAAGGGGGAAATGAGGATAATTATGTACGGAATGAGACGCGACTTTTTGAAGTGAGAGGAGGGGTGCGAAATTGCAATCTCTACCGCACCCTGTGAACCCATCCGCTCATTAATGCAGCGCGTTTCTGACTATCCAATGTATCATACCCATCACCATCGCCATCACGAATCATCCTCCATCACCCATCACCAAAAGCGACACCCGTCGGTACTATCCCAACAACCGTTATCCCAGTCGCTCTTACGCGACGGATTCTCTTCGGACTTGCCCAATGCTTGTTCCCTACGGGCTCTCCAGCGCGCCCGACTCTGGCGCGAAAAGCCTCATCATGCGGCTTCTCACCGACGCCCTACCCGCTCGCACTATCGGGTCCTTTTTACTGCGGGGTCAAGGTAGTAATCACGTGCTCCCGCTCTTGTCTCGGTCCTGCAAATCCCCCTCGTCGTCACCTCGCAACCCGCGAAGCAAAAAAATCGACGATCGATGGAGAATCTTTTTTTTTTTCAACGAAGGACGCGAATATCGGTGCGTCCCCGCTGTGCCTTTTCCTTTCGTGCCAAGGAGAGGAAGGCGTAAAATTAGGAATAATGCGGGACCTGGGCGCGCAGATTAGACGCCCAACCAGTGGCCCCGGAACACGCCATGTCCGACTCTGTCCCGCCGCTCCCCGCCTGAAATTGACTGTCGTTGACACCGCCCACCGACGCTTTTTCCCTTGAACGATGGACGACATCACGCAACAGCGGCATCACCATCGTCTGTTCATCATTCCAGTGCCTATAGGCACCAGTAACCTCATCAACCAGACCGCTCCCGATGATGAAAGCGCCTGTAAAGAGATATCGGGAGCGCGTCGATAATGTGATGCGCGTCCCATTTCGTCCCCGGAGAGGCAAATTGGGCACGCGTATCATGATTTTACCAAATCGAGCGTGCATTGTTCAGTGGATCACAAAAAAGGTCGTGATCCTGATCTCTAGATGCACAATGGGGGGTCATGCCGATTCTGGACCCAACTCACCAACGTTCCCGAACGCAACTGGACGCGGTGTGCGGTGTGTAAATGACAAGCTAGCACGCACATCTAATCTCACATTCGCACCTCACCAAAAAAGGAAGAAAATCCTCGAGCGACGCACACCGACACCCTTGGAAAAAAGCCTACTCGGAACACGTGCCCTAGCGTCGGCGGGCGGGCCCTGCTTTCCGTCGATCATCATTCCACCCGGACACGAGGCAAAAAGAGTAAAAAGGTAGATGGGCATGCTGATAGGCTGTGCCGTCGACCTGCGAGTTTCATAATTGTACGTACGTTTCGTCCATCGAGTGCATATGACCCCATGGTCTCGTTTTGAAATACCGAATGCGTGGTTACCGATCTGTTTCCATCTCGCCGCGCTTTTCTCGGGACACATCATCGCGGGCAAAACGAAAAGCCACGACCGAACCCATTTGGGCGAGAGCGGGAGATAACGAGCGGGGGTTGGTCGGGCATGCAGAAGCCATTCGTCCTTGTGCAATCGCCAGACAGAATTAGTGGGCATATGTTGAGGGTTGCATTAGGGCGGAGTAGAAGCGAAAAAGGGTATAATTGTGGGTTGAATCATTCTCTCGGTCCGGATGCGGCGGTGCCTTGTTTTATCATCACAAAGACGCCGTGCCTGGCCGCCAAGCGTCGACGATAATTGCGCTGCCTTTTGAGAGCGCTCTACCCTGGCGTACGTGTAGCCGAGGTGTAAATGGGGACGACGGCCACAAGATCAATGATGCGCTCACCCCCGGTGAGTTGTGCCAAGAATAAACTCACCGCCCGTCTTTCGCGCGCAGTACCTCACCGACTGGTCTTCGCGCCATCTCTTCTCTTCCAATCTTCACCGGTACCACAGCTTGAATGTATGGGGTTGTGCGGTGATGATGGCAGATCATCATCGCCGGAGAACCAAACATCCATGACGTCGGTCGATGCACCCAACAATGTCTTCGATTCTCGGCGTTTCAC